>BEWF01000426.1:0-198678 GCA_002583695.1 Pleurotus salmoneostramineus
CCTCCGGCATTGATGCAGGTCCTCAATTGGTATTGTTTGCCGGTGTCGAGGTGGATGAAGTCCCACCTGGCGAGTGTCTTGGAGGACTCTGCTATCTGCATCATGTCAAGGTCGGAGACTACGATGGCGGGAAGGTCGATCAGGGTGGAGGTGGAGGACTTTGGGGAGGAGGCGTATGCGGATTCGGTGTCGACGAGGGTCTTGTCATCTGAGTCGCGACGAGACATCATAGGGGGTGTTGGGAGAACCTTCGGGGGACGCGATGAGCACAGCAAAGACGATCGCGTCGAAGGGGGAACATACCTTGGTGGAGGTCTTCTTGGCGAAGAACTTCTGGACTTTGGCGAACATGTTGCTGGGGAGCTGATGGTTCTTGAGTACAGAGATGATGGTGGTAACGGATGAAGAGGTCCGAATGGGATGGTCGGCTTCATATAGATAGAAAACCTTCCAGGATGTAACTCCTATTCCTTAGAACCCCTTTTACGCGATCATCTTCGCCAGTGACGTCTTTGACGTCAGCTGTATATCCTTTCCCGCTTTTTGCAGACAAAAGGCCTCAACTCGCTTTGTGAGGTCGTGTCTAAGAGTCATAAGCTGAAGCTCCGCGACAAAGCCTTTGTTTTGCTTGAGAGGAAAGCCCTCGGTGACCGCCTAAGTGAAACCCCAAAAGTGTCTGTCCTTTTTGAAGACGGTTACTCGCGAGGGGAAGACAGGGTCTACATAGATATCATCACGCTCTCCATTCCCATTAAAAACCTCATCACGTGTAGTTCCAAGGGTATTTAGACTGAATCTGGATCGACGGCGTCTTGTGATCCTCATCGAAAGGTGAAGAGCTATGCCATGTCCTTCACCCTTCTTCACCCTTCCGGGCACAGGTAACCTTACCCACTCGCATAACTTCGCAGGAAAACGTTGTGTTAGGGATACTATCATTGATTCGTTGATATAGCGCATATACTATTCTGCTTTGGACGCAGTCAAAACTGCTGGCGAGCAAGGTTCTACGGCCTACTTTCCACCACTGGGAGTGTAAGTAGAGCCCCCCTTCCCATCGTTATAGTAGGTCGAGCCGTTGGGGTTGGAGTAGTAGTAAGAGCCATCCCTACATCGAAGAGAAATGCAACAAGTCAGTAACGGATTGGTCGGTGTCGACGCGTGTACGGACTGGTTGGAGTAATGGTACGCATTCTGGTTGGGGGCAGATGAACCATAGTCGCGACTGCAGTAGTGATTGCCCTGATCAAATGCACAAAGGACTCATCAGTCTCCTGAAAGATAGAGAAGAGAGTCGTCGGCGTACCTGGCTATTCGTGCCACTGCTCTTGTAAGAGTAATCGTTGGAAGAGGACTTGTTGGGCATTGTGCGAAGCTCTCGTTATGATGAATTGCAGGTCAAAGGTGCAATATTGAAACTGGGGGAAAGCGCAGGTGTTTTATACCGCGTTTTGTTTGGACGCGGCGGAGTATGCTTCAGAATAGGGGGAAGCCAAAGCGAGTCCCTTATCTGAACCAATAACTCACATTTGACATTCGTTTAGTTAATGCATGTACAACGTGTGTGGTTACTGCGGTTACAATGCCTACGAAGTCCTTTTAATCTGAGGTCTTCTTGGTCGCAAGTCGGCGTGCCTCCTTCATCTCCTCGATTAAGATGAGATCCGGGTCACGGCCCTTCACCTCGGGTAGCAAAAGGGTGAAGACTATGGATTCGCAAGAAGGAAAATCAATCAGCCAAATGCATCGCACGTAAGGTAAGGTATTGACTCACCAGCGCCGGCAATACAGCATCCAAAGAATACTGTAGATGAAAACGTAAGTGACGCACGTACACGAAGTCAACAAGGATAGATGACTCACTCCATAAAACGGCTGGTGTCCCGATTTTCTTGCTCAGCTGGTTGAAGGCCAAGGCAGAGATGATCGCCCCTGCCTTCCCCGCAGCCGCAGAAATTCCGTGGGCGAACGCACGGAATCGAGTGGGGAAGACTTCCGCAGGGTAACACTGCGAGGCAAGTAATCAACGACATGAATATGTCAGATCAGTTTATGTGACTTACATAGGTCGTGCTAACCGGCAATACAATGTTTAGACGGTGCAATACGATGATCATATGGGTGAAACTTACGTATTGGCTCCAAAATTGAAGAAGAACTGTCAAAAATCGTCAGCAGTGAGGAGGATGGAAAAGATATACGGGACTAACTTGAAGAAGGGCGAAGTTAACAATGAACGCGGGTGTACTCAAGCTATCGAACTTTCCAGCGAGGATAGCGACTACGGAAAGCTGTGTCATCGACCACGAAGCGCGAAGCAAACGCAGGAACTCACGGAAAAATGCAGCCATGATAAATCCTTGGATTTGTATCCACTTTCGACCCAAATATTCAATGGTCAAGATGGAAGCATAATACCCTGGAACGAATCCTAGGGCGGTAATGATAATGTTCCCGGTAGCAATTTTGAATAGTTTCTCCCAGGGTGTGCCCTCAGCACCATCGAATCCGATTTGTTGAAGGACAACGTTTTGATTAAGGTTGATTCCATAAAAACTATCGCAGAACGCAGTGAGGGTTCAAAATGCGACCCGAGGGAGATGATATGTAAAACGTACGCAATATCCAAAAGGAACCAACACATGCAAGTGCCAACCAGCAACTTCGCATGCCTCCACTCCGAAAAGTAACGAATAAATTCTAGTATCAACCTCCGTAAGTATACAGGACCATAGAAGGAAGACAAAACACACCATCAAAATGAGCCTTCTTCTCAGCAACCTCTTCGAGCTTTTCTTCGGATGATTCGGGGCTAGCTTTGGAATCAACCCTTTCTTCAACTTTGACCTGATCCTTGCTGAGCTCTTCAAGCTTGACGGGTTCCGTTTCACCTTCGGTTGCTTTCTTTAGGTCATCGAGAGCATCTTCTTCGGTGTGAAGTTTCCTTGACGCTTCAAACCTCGAAGCTTCGCCAAGGGTAAGACGCTGGTAGAGCGTACCAAACGCAGGAACGAGCGATATTCCGACAACAATACGCCAGACTGATAGCAAAAAACCGTTCACGTCAACAAGGCCGAACAGGGATAACGAAGATAAGTAAATAGAACGTACCACCATCCACTTTACTGGTCTTCCCTTCGTCATTCATGACATGCTTATAACACGCAAGAACGACCATCGTGGCCAGCCCACCGACAAAACTCCCCCAACCTTGGTTCGAAAAGATATACGCAAGGAGCGTGCCTCGTTTCCTTAAATTAGCACGATCAGACGTGACCGAAGCAGACATGGGGTAATCTCCGCCAACGCCGATGCCGAGGAGGATACGGAAGACACCAAGATAGATAAGGCAGCTATCCGGAGAAAGGGTGCCCGTTGGAGGGGTCAGAGTAAGGATGGTCGCAATGATAATGAGCATAAGCTCCTTCCCATCTGAGTGAATGGATTATGAGACTCTATCCTCGAAGTCAACATGACGTATACTCGCAGACAGCCTTTCGCCCCAAAGCGTCAGCAGCATATCCTATAATTAGGCCTCCATAAGAACCATGTGCATCAGAGTATGTATGGCACATCGTGACGCACCAAAAGCGAATTGACCAATGACGCTCCCGATGTTAGCCCCAGCTTTGACGAATCCTTCAAGATTCGCAGGGAGGTGGTTGCCACCGTAGAGCCGATACTGAAGCATCGTCGCGACGGGCTAGGATAGGTGTAAATGAATTGGACTAGGAAATAAGCGGGCAATGACCATACGTTGATGATGAACAAGTCGTAGGCTTAGAAAAATAGACACAGCATCAACAGCATGCTCAAGAATCAATATGAAGCCTTTACCGTCGAGGAAGAATCCTATCTATAGCCCAACAACATTTCAGCGACATATTTCAACGATATCCAGACGATAAAAGGCTCACCCCTGCGATCCCGAGCAACTTGACCTCAGCATACGTCAGATAGAAAGCTGGTCGACGAGCATCGACCTCCTCCAAGTTCGGCGTCGCTCGTCCTGGTGACACTGGTCGACTTGATGGCTCTGTCATCTTCCTTCCAAATTGTCCTAGCGAACTCATTAGCATCGACCCTAGCTACGAAACCCAAAGCTCGAAGTAAATTCGTCGCGGCGTCCTTCGTCGTCTTGGACGTTGTGCAGGAAGGGAGGGCGAAGATAAACAAGACTCACTGGGCACTGGGCGAGGTGCTAAGACAGGGAGCTGATGTGGGGGAGCTCAATGAGAGGCTTTAGAAGCAAATTTTGGTCGTGTGCCATAAAACCGAATGGATTTCAGATGGCCTCATCGATCAGATTGAAATATCTCCGCGAGCCCACGAGATTTCTATAAACTCGGCTCGTCTAGGCCGTTGATTTCACGCATGGCCTGACTACACGGTGAGCCGAATGGGTACCTTCTGGGTACCTTCGGGGTAGAAGATACGGCTAGCACATTCCTGAGGTTGCGTGGCATTGACTTTTGCGGAGCAGCTCTAGTTCCTTTCAGAGCTTCTTTCATTGTGAATGTACGACCACCACAGTCTCAGGAGCCAGTCTTGAGGAAAGAACGAAAGAATCTGTGATAACGAGGGCACAAGGTGGTGGTACAAGAAAGAGATGGTCGAGCGCTAAGCGCCGATGACCATCCTGAGCTCTCCCATAGGCTAAGGCTCTGAGTATGTATGAGAGTGTTTACAAACTTGGAACGGAACAAAATTATTAGTAGCCTTCGTCGCCATTATCCCAGCCACCCTTATCTCTGATGCCTGGTGCGCCCATCTTGAACTTGGTCTTCGACTTGCGACCTCCCATCTCTTTGTACATCTCCCTCATCTCGACTTTGCCAGGCTTCGTAGTTGCCTCGGCCTCCATACGCCATCTCTCCTCTCTGACTTCCTTCGGGGTCTGATAGCCTGACCCAGCACCAGGTGAGTTGTAGCCACTCCTCATAGCCTTGGTGGTCGCTGCCATAGATGGCTCTTTGCTAGCCTGGGATTGTAGGTGAATTATCCTCTACGAGCAAGATGTTAGAAGACAACTTCGTCCATTGCAGGAGACACTTACCCAGTTCTGTTTAGATTCTCGTTTCGTCCACTTGCCAGGAGGCAAGCTTTCGTCGTGGAAATTCTCCTTTCTGTAATGTTGGAACCATACTAGTCATCGCTGATTCAGCAACACGCTCGTGAACAGTCAGAGATGTGTATGACTCACCGTAATTAATACTTTGGCTCTTATTCCACTTCTTGGACACTCTGGCGCATCGCGCGAGGTCTCTAACGCTGAGTGTGCCGAAGATCTTCTGTGAGATCTCTGTAGGGAGCATCCGCAATGGATCTGTTTTCGACGCGGAGCTCTTTGTGCGTAGATGGAAAGGCGTAAGGCGAGATGATGGAAAGTTCTTGCCCGTAGGAGACGAGGGCCGTGTGCGCTGAGGCGTACCGGGAAGCGATATCTACAATCGAAAGAGACAGATCCATGAGCACCGAAGCGAAATGAACTGTTATCGCGCAAGTCTACTCACAACGTTCACATACGATTCATCATCTGAATCTGGATCTATCTGATTATTCTTGGACTCTGGCGATTTGTCGACGACGACGTATGAGTCGATGGATTGAGAGCGCAGAACGTCCTGCAGGAGGCTCATGGTGGTGGTAGGACGTTAAGGAACAAATAAGTCCAGAATGCGAATTCCAGAGCTGCTTATATATGGCCGAGCTGTGGCACTTCGACTCAGTGCGTCATGCGTCACGTGTCTCCTCCTATCATCCCTATGTCAACTCCTGACGAGGCCTGGCTCGACGTTCGGCTGCACACTTCAACACTAGCAACGCTCAATATCACTATTTCAAAACTTCATTTCTCTTCTGGATGGATTAAACTCTGTCTGTACTCGTGGCCTTTATGTGTAACTATTTGCCAGTGATGTGTGACAAATGCAGTCAAGAATTAAGCTTTTCTGTTCCCAGGCTCATCGAATAAAGCCCCCCGTCTCCTCGAACTCTCTTCTCCCTTCGTATATTATCCTCTAGAATGACCTCAAAGAGGCGTAGAGTAAGCATTTCGACCCACGTTTCTGCAAGACGCGTCAAGCTCATAGCCTCATCTGCCGCACTCCTACAAAGGTATCTTTCGACGTGGAAGACGATACTCTCTTGGTTCAGTACATAGCGTCTAGAAGCACCGAAGAGATTCTCAGACGGGACAAGCTACTACGCAAGGACTTTCATGACCTAGTCAAAGACGTACGCCTATCAATCCTGACAACACACCACACACATGCTTATTCTCACGACGCGTCTTACTCCTTTTTCTTCTACAGACAGCTACATGGCCTCGAGCCGCTCGGCACCCCATCACATCGTGGCTATCCCGATACCAATCCAGGAGGGACTGGTTTGACGAAGAGGTACAAGCACTCATAGAAAACGTTCAGGCGCAAGTGCAACATGGACACCCGTCTCCGCCACAGCCATGCGAAGATGCAGCCTCCGATACCTCTGAGGATCCTCTTGATCTGCTAAAATTCGGTGACAAGCACTGTGAAATTCAAAAGGGATACTCAATCCCGAGGGAACAGCGCCCCGCTGAGAACTTGGAGCGTGTCTTCCGCAGAGGCTCCTCCGCCAGCCTCAACCTCCGCGCTCGAGCTGTCTAGACAATTTGGATTCGAAGTCGAGGACATCCTCTTCATCATCAAGATCCTCAAGGGCGACATCCCCCAGACGATTCAGATACTCACAGTTATGAAGAAAGCCGTGGATACAAATCTCCAGCTTCTTCTCTCAGCACCCATGACTCCGTAAGTCAAGGTCTGGCACCCGAAATTATGGTGAACTTTGCAGACGATGGTACGTCAAACTCTCGCCAATCTGCTAGAAACAGCTGACGACCAAGTTGGGAAGGAACTTAGGGGAGACTCACTACCCCTCGTATTTTGAGCTTCGATCACCCCAGCCCAGCGTTAGAGGCAGCATGGCCTTCTGAAGGGAGTATCTATTCCATATGCCTGGAAAGTCTTTTATAAAGACGAAGTGGATATTTTTCATCTATTTACGTAGAGTAGAGTTCAAGAAGAGTTAGAGTAGAGTATTAAGTAGAATAGAGTATCAAGTAGAATAGAGTATCGATGCCATGCCATTGAATGAAGCCTGAAGCGGCTCCGCGTTTATAAACGATTCCCAAAAGCCTTCTCTAACCAATTATTTGAGCTCAGTTGGGAATATAGTCAAAGAAGCCGTGACCGAAAGGGAGAAGTATCTAAAATCAAAAAGTTTCTTTGGGCAACGAAGAGTTGAACCAGTAACAAGTGGTGAAATGAATACATGGAACCGATGTGCTATGTACATGAAAAATACAAAATTATGATGCGCATCCGCCTAATCAGGTCAATAAATGTCCCAATACTATCATGTCGTTATCGTTATTCATAAGAAATCTACGGAGATGCAAAACCCAAACACTAATGCCAATGAGTCAACGAGATGATGAGCTCAGGATGCACCATCTTCCACTCTTGGAAACCCCACCAATCCTCTCTATGGATCTGCGGGTATTCCCTTATCCAGTCCGCCAACGTCCAGTGCTGATCTCCAAGGAGGGTTCCATATGAGAACCGCTGAAGCGGGATCTGCATGAAGGCATATGGCGAAGCCTGCTGTGTAGCGGGTGGGAGCGAAGCAAGAGACGAAGCGCACGGAGAAGAATACAACGATGACGAGGAGCCCGTGGAAGAGGGGGAATACGGCGAAGAAGCGGCGTGCATCTCGTAGTAATTCGGGGGCTGTGCGAAGTAAACCGGTCCTTGTTCCTCCATAGCGGCGATCGGGGTCGGGACGTGTCTCGGGGTGGGTACAGGGTACCTCAGCTCCATCTCAACCTCCTTCTCCTCCTCTCGGAGCTGCGCATCATCGTACGGCTGATAAGGCGAGAGCTCGTCGCAGAGATCCAACCCACTGAGAGGCGAAAGCGGTGTCGAGAGTCCCCCGACGACCTTGCTACGCGCCAATCGATGGCCCTGGGCAGCCTCGGATCCCTGGAAGGGATTCGTGAACCTGGGCGGGCTGTTCGTCAAAGGAGCGCTCCCATCAGCGCCGAAATGCGCCAGGACACCGGCAGAGACATTGAAGCTCCCGCCGACCTCGGCGTGGTTCTTCATGTTGTTGTCGAGGTAGTAAACTCCAGGTTCGGGGGGAGTTTGCTGATGATATTGGGGGGCGTTATAGTTGTAATGGATGGGAAGAGTGGGGAGGGATAGAGCGGGAGTTGGGGCAGTCACAGGGGGTGTACGAAGATACTGATGCTGAAGGCTAGTCGTAGAGGTGGAGGGAGAAACGGATGAGTTGGAGGTATAGAATTTCTCGTGCGCAGCGAAGTTATACAAAGTATTATCGGGGTTGGACGATGAGGGGGCGTTCGAAGGTACGGTGGGTGGGTAAGGATATACGCTGGAGGGGGACATCGGCGCATGAGGAGACGTGAAGTGAGATGCCGATGAAGCAGAGGCAGCATCGGACGCCGGGAAATACTGAGGGAAACCAGAGGATTCAACGGATGGTAAATTAGCAAAAGTAGACGGCTGGTCCGAGTACGTGAGCAAGGATCGGGATACTTCATGAAAGAAAGAAAAACTCACCGAGGACTCGATCGAGTGGCCGAATAATGCAGACTTGTTGTTACGCTTCTTTCGAGAAGAGGAATCGGAGACGGGGGCTACTGCAAGCGCCTTGGCAGCCTGAGCCAGCTCGTCGCCTTTCTTTCCAGCCTTGATCAAGTCAGCCAGACGATCACACCTCTCCAACTCCGCCTTGTTATTCCTCTTAACGTTCCTCTTGATCGGAGCGTTGGCCGGCGACCTCGGCTTGGGGGTGAAGCGATAATCGGGGTACTTTCTCGTGTGTTCGTCTTTCTCTTCCTCGGCACGTTTGTTCCAGATTTTCCTTTCTTCTGGATCCATCTTGTGCCATAAAGAAGCGATGATGCGGGATATGATACGATGGTCGTGTTCGACGGTCTTGTCAATCGGCCGCTCGTCGAGAAAGGCTGAACGGAAGATCATGAAGGAGTTCCGTGGGCGAGGGATGTGGCCTGGAGGGGGTTTACGGCCACCCCTTGGGCAACGGCGTTTTGGTACATCGACGGTAGTAGTCGTAGACACTATGACGTAGTTAGTATGTGCAAGTCTGATCAAAGGCCAATGCACCGACTTTGTGAAGCGGGGGATGGGGGGAGGCGGGTTGTTTCGCGGGGGGGATTTGCTGGGTGGGCAAGAATGATGAAGTTTGGGCCATTTTGAAGGCATCTTTATAGTCTGCGGGCTCTTGAGGCTGGCAGCGCTGCCTACTCGACGTTCGTCACAGTAGATCCCAAAAAGGAAGTTTCCCTGGACGAGTACCCCTCTTTAATACCACGTCGTGTTTCTGCCTTTTATGGTAATCCGCCTAGTTTCCTCGTTTTGGCTTCCGAAGGCCTCGTTTTTTCGCAACTGTAAGGGATCCTAGGGTACTAAAAGCCATACAGAAGCTTCCTTTCGTCCTGTTTTATATATTGAGGCGAGCTAACAAAGCACTGACGAACTCGAGGTGATAACAAAGGAGGGAAGTTATTTGCGATTGTTTGGCGACGGGCACATCACATTTCACGCCCTTTCACATCCATCACATCCGATCGAGATCGGCTCGGGACTTGCCGGTATCGGCCGTCACGCGCTCTTGTATACCAAGCGCTCGCATGCTCGGGCTGAGGCGCTTGTTTTGGGCGCTTTGGACTTCACCACCGCTCCTCCTCGTCCTCGTTTATGGCTGCCGATTTGTCGTCGTTGCTCACGTCGTCTAAGGCGTTGACGTCGCATCTCACAAAACCGGACTTACCCTCGGTCCTTCTCTCCCTCGACCAAATCGAGGCTCAGTCGCGTCGTCTGGTTGCTCGACATTCAGCATCGACCAACGATGCAGACCGCGCGTAAGTTACAAACCGTATTTCTCTGAACACCGTTGCTGACGTCCTCCTAGAAACTATCTGCTTGCACAAGCACAAGTCGATGCGTCGGCTCTGTCAAACTCCATTGCTCATCTAAATACATCGACAACTTTCACGCCCCTTCAAGCCCTTCAGGATACAGACGTCGCAGGTTACCTCCGTCATGCTCATGAACAGAATCTCATTTCTACAATTGAAGAAGGGCGCAAGGAGACTCAAGCTGACTTTTATCAGCTGCTTGACGAAACCAGCCAGCGCGACTGGGAGGCGAAGAAGCGGCGCGTCTTTGAGGAACTCGGAGGGATGGTGACGAGCGAGGCCCGGACACCTTCATCGTCTTCGAGTCAGCTGAAGAAGAGCTTACATGGTAAATCTAGTCTTGCCGTAAGTTCCCTGACAGTTTGCAAGCTTCATGGATTGACACATATTGTCTCAGATGAGCACGTCGACCCCCAGCCTCTCGCTTCAGATGCAAAGCAAAATGATGGCCTACGATCGCGTCATCACCGACCTCAACACCGCGCGCCATCGTAAATCCTCATTTCCGATTGTACACTCCCTTGTTTCTGCTTCATTATCATTGGCACAATCCCCGCAGCCAAAATCTCTCCAAATGACACAAAACTTCCACGTTCTCTCCAAAATCACTCTTGAGCCACCTACATTACCCCCCATCGAGCATGCTAGCGCACATATACTCAACCAATCTATGTTTGAGAGGAAATACGCGCGAGCCTACCTTGGGGACCCCGAATCTCGAGATGCTGCCAATCTGAGGAGACAAATCGCCAAAGGCGCGCGGGAGGCTTTGGAGGAACAGTATTGGAATATCGTGGAACGGACTATCCAAGCACGTCCGACTGAAGCTCGACTTGGTGGCGATCCAAGTATCTCAAACAAAATACGCGCGTTCCTCTCCGTTCTCTACTACAAGAATGGTGAATGGGAAGACCGTATTGAATTGGTCGCTGGTCAGCCTCTATGGGCACGCTTGTTTTTCCTCGTACGCACGGGACACACGCAAGAAGCCCTTGATCAGGCAGCCCAGTTCCAACAAGCCATCGATCACCGCGAAGCAAGTTTCGTGTCCCATTTCCGCACTTGGATAGAGTCTCCCGAACGTCGACTGCCAAAGCCCCATCGCGACCATCTACAAACCGTGTACAATGCACATATGCTACACTCTGCGTCTGCAGATCCCTTCAAGTTAGCATTCTACAAACTGATGGGGCGGCTGGAGCCATCGAGGCGAAACGTGCCGCAGGTGACCACCACTACGGAGGATTGGATGTGGTTCCAGCTGGCTATGGTCGACGAGGATGAGAATGGAGGACTGAGGGGACTGGCAGATGTACTCATGGGATATGGCGAGCATCACTTCGAGCCTCCAAATCAACAAGGTGCTCGGAGGGGAGTATGGTCGGGCGTTCTCCTTATGTGCGGCCAATTCGAGAGGGTATGTTACGCGCTCTCTTTCATGTTTTATTGTTATTGATTTGATCATCGTAGGCGGTCGATGCTTTGTGGAAACATCAGGAGACGGAGGTTGAAGCCGTCCACCTTGCCATTGCATTGGCCTACCATGGACTACTCCGAGTGCCCTCTCGAGCTGAATCATCAGATATGACACCTCGTGCGCCTCCTCACCCTCTTTCTGGTTTTTTCTTCGCTTTCTAATTAATATCTCTCCGAAATAGTGTCCATTTCTCCAGCTTCTCCGCCTGCATTTAACCTTTCCATGCTCATCTGGCGTTACATCCGTCAATTTGTAAAAATGGACGCAAAAGAGGCTTTGCAGTATGTATATTGTGTTTGCCTCGTCGCCGATCAAGGGGATGATGTTGGGAAAGAGCATGTAGAGAGTGCTTGGGAGTTGGTCAGGAGAATAATCGTCCTTGGAGTCGGTGGACCCGGATGGGAGGAGCTCGTTGGTGGGTTCAGAGCCGATGGGTCAAGATTCGTGAGTTCCTCTTCCTTTGCGTTCCCGTCCGAAGCTGATGTCCCATCAGACGGGAATAATTGAACAAGGCGCACCCCTCCTACACCTTTCCTCTGCCAACGCCTTCCACTCTCAGATCTTGCTCCGTGCTGCCCAATCCCTCTCTGAGAATTCTCTCATCTCCGAAGCCATCAAACTCTACAATCTCGCATCAGACTACAACACTGTCGTCTCAACGCTCGCGCACGCACTCGGTCAAACCATTTCCCAAGTCACCCTCGATGAAAAGGGTTCGAAGTTGGAGAAGACGGCGAGTGAGATTCTCAAGCATTATCAACGTATGAACCGTGGCGCTGGGAAGGATAGGGATGCTGTTGTTCGACTTTTGAGAATTCGCGAGGCGATAGATGCTAAAGCTGCTGGGAGACCTGAGTCGGCGTTGGAGATTATGGAGGGGACGGATCTCATACCACTCGACGGGGATATTGGGAAGATCACAAGGAGGGCGGAGGAATTCAAGGACCTTCACGAGTCGTTGCAGAGGAATCTGCATGTTTACCTCCCGCTCACGATGGATGCTCTCGCCGGTGTGCATCAACGCGTCAAGGGCTCGATCATCGCGGATTCGACGAGACAAATGGTACGTTCTCTATCTTCACCTCAAACAAAGCCGTATCGATTGATTCGTGCTTTTTTCAGACCTTGGCCTCATTGAGGAAGAAGTCAAGATCTCTCATGGTCTTTGCGGGCATACTTAAGTATCGCATGTCGCCGGATGTTTATTCGTATCTTGCGAGACTGGATGTCGAGATCGCGTTGTAAACATAGGCATGGTGGCTAATCCAACCTCACATTACGGTTTCTCAGTCATGATCATGATATTCGTTGTCGTTGTATCTGTTATGTAATGCCAAGTACTTACATCTCGGTAGTGGATTCCCTTCTACCGCTGAGTAGGTAGTAGGTCCATATCAACTTCATCTGCGTCCCTATCCGCTTCCCCATTCTCTCCCAATCCTTCAAACTCTTCCTCCTCTTCAGTGCGCTTCGAGGCATTCTGTCCAGAATACTAAGGAGAACACCATGAGATTAATTACGAATAGGCGGCGACTAGGTAAGGACAACATACATGGTAGGCAGCCGTCCAATAGCCTGCCCAATACATCGCGCCCAAGGCTTTTGAGAACGCTTCGTCCCGAGATACAAGAGGTCCAGGAGCCGAGAGAAAAGGTGCTGTCATGGCATCGCCCGCATCTTGGGTCTCACCAAGTACATTTGAAGAGGATGATAGACCAAGGGTAGGATCATGCGTAGGCACAAACGCGTCGAAATCTACTGGTGTTGAATTCTCTTCATTTTGCGCGTCGTTGGTTGTGACATGCTTTTGAGCTTTTGATTGTGACGTCTTGGAGGGTTTTGGGGGAACGTTATACCACCTAGAAAAGGAACGAACACGTCAGAGCGATCCTTTGTTAACGAAGAGGATGATAAGAAAGAAGGATCATAGAATCAAAAGGAGTTATTGGACTCACAAAGGCGATTTATGGACTGGTTCTTTTTTCCAATCTTTTTCAGGACCATGATAATTCTAAGCAATGAGGAGATGCATAAGAGTTGTCTTAGTGTGTTGGAAATGACAGAATAGGAACAGACCTCGTATTCCTCAGTCGCAGCATTCCACGCTTCGATGAGAGCAGAGTCGTCCCAGATTTCTTCGTGAGTCAGGTCGCGACTTTCTTCCTCTTCTTCCTCTTCCTCTACTTTTGATGTTAGGGGCTGGCTAGTAGGTTTCGATGGACTTTGTATAAGCGCATTATCGTTACTAGTACCAGCCTGTGTGCTGCCTTGGTTATTGTTACCGCGTTTTCGTTTTTTGGGGGGACGGAGGTGGGCCTGAGCTTGTGCAAATGAAGATATGCTTTGTTGAGGCGGGGGTTGGGAAGGATGCGATGGAGTTTCAGGAGAAGGTGGTTCATAAGGAAGGGAAATATCGTCGTAAGAAATTATGGGACGCATGATGACTTTGGCAGAGAGAAAGGAGCAGTTTGGGCGCTTCTTCCACCATTATGTTACTCTTGCAACGATGACCTCCCTCCGCGACCAACTTTCAATTCTCTTTTCGACACGCCGTTCCGTTGCTCTGCGCGTGCCGTTCTGGAAAACTTCTGTACACCGAATACCTACACTATGGGGTCTATACCGAGATCTACTTAGGAATGCACCCACACCACGCATCGCAAACCGCATAAAGCAGCTCTTTCGGGAGAACCGACATTTGACAGGTACCAAAGCGACCATAAGTAAACTGGAACTCGGATACAAGGTTGGCTATCTTTTATCTTTGGAAAATTTACGCTTATACACACCAAACAACAGTGGTTGGACATTTTTGTCAATGCGCGTGCGGACAGCCATAGCCAGGCTACCTTGGTTCTTGCGCGATATGATCAACTGCTAGCAGCCAGAGAGAACAGGCTGAGATGGCATAAGCAACTTCAAGATGAGCTAGTTCGTAGAGTCTCGTATATGCTTGACCGTCGCGTCATTGACCACCTCAATTGCAGGCATGGCAAGAACGTCTCCGGACGCGTCCTATTCTCACAGGCTCTGTCCTTCGCGCAACCCTATATAACAAACCCCTTCCGCGTCTAAAACCCCAACCTCTGGCTATAACCATGATGATCAAACAGCGGCGAGAAAGTCGAGATCGGAGAGGATTAAAGCTTCAAGGTCTTCACGAGTGGATGGATGACCTGCGGAGAGAACGGGCTTTTGAGCGAGAGTTGCTGAAAGATGTCAAGAACTCAGACTCAACGCCTTTTGAACCGGTATATGATGATCCTTCCTGGGGTAAGGTTTCCATTACTTGTTCCCTGGAGAATGACTTTGCTGACAAGCGATAACCAGATGCTCCCTTGCACGACCTCCGACGGAGATACATTGACTCGCTAGAGAACGATGTTAAACGCTGCCAAACACCCATTCCTCCTTCACTCATCTCTGCCATCACCTCTGCTCGCACTTACAAAATCGCCAATAAGGTTCGAGAAAAGCAACGCGAACGTTCGGGCGAAATTCTCAACATCACTCTTCGTCGTCGACGAAAGGGACCACCCCCGGACGTGCTTAGTCGGATGAACCCCGACCAGAGAAAGATGGATCGGATTGTGAGGAGTAGTGTGAGTGAAGTTGGGTATGTGGGAAAGATAAAGAAGAGGATGGGTTGGACGTTGAAAGATCCTGAAGCATGGAAAGTCGAGAATTATGGCGGTGAAGCGGTCGATAAAACGGTGGACAGGTCAAGGCATGCTCCCCTCTCCGAATAGACATGCCACGTTCATGTCATACTTGCTCACACCTTCCTCTTTTGTTGGTGCTCGTGCCTTCCTTTCAAGATGCTTGAACATCCGGCCCTCCGAGCGTTCCGTGCGGCAAAACCACGCCTGACCGGAAGCCCATTTCAAAGAGGAAAATGGATGATATTGTAAATGTTAACGAATGTAGGGACGGACCAGACGTGGCGTCGAAACGAGACCAGGAGAACTCAAATAAGAAAATGATGGGTGCATAACTGGTATCGTCAATCTGGGTATCCTCGCGCCTGTTCATCTTCATTTCTGGTTTCTTCGTATTCACATCCATCCCCGCCGCTCGGGCGCGCGTACCAGAGATTCTCAGAGTCAAGGTTCTGATGCACAGTGCTGGCCAGACACTACCATCATCCCCCCTCCTCCAAGTGCAATCTCCAGGTATCTGGAATGAAGGTTCTGATGATAGCGCGCTGGCCACACGCTACCACCATCCCCTCTCCTCCGGTTGCCCTGTCGACGCGCCGTCCTCTTCCTGCTCCATCGCTGTCTCCTACCCCACATCACCCACCTCCTTAACTCGAACGACGACCCCAACATCACCTCTTCTTCTTCTGCTGATTCAAAGTACTTTGGTACGCAAACGCCTTTCAGTGGAGCATAGCGGCCGACTAGTTCATCGAGCTTGAGGTCCATAATATTGACCTCGACGGGTGATGGTGGGACTGGTGGTGGGGGTGGTGTTGGACGTATGGATGAGACCGAACATAGGCGAGGTTGGTCTTCAGTGGCGATGCTTTCTTGCCGAAGATGCGCTCCAAAGGTCTCCCAACATTGGTGGGAGGGCCGAGGTGCATTTCGTGCAGCGTCGCCTCGCCTTGGGCATCAAATTCAAGAACCTGACGAACGAAGATGAGAAATGGATGACCGCGAAGTAAAATCCAACAGCTCACTTCTCCCGTTGCATCTCGTAGATGGCTGCACCCAATCCCCGAATATCTTCGGCATAGTGCTCCTTCTCTTCATACTTGGTCTCGAAGTGGAAATATCCACCATCGGCGTCTGGATTGACATTGAAGTCCACGAAATCGGGGTCGCACACGAGGACAGGCTTCAGGACCTTCGCGCGACCCATACCCCCAAAGAGGGGGCGACCAGCCTCGGAGATGAAGACGTTTTGACGTCGTAGACTTCAGTCTCGGAGGCAGCTCTGGTGAAGTCCTCATAGTTAGATGCATCGTTGATACTGGTCCTCAATTCGAAGTGTTCGCCGGAGTCGGTATGGCTGACGTGCCAGACATCGTGCGTCGTAGACCTGTGGGTCATTTCCATGAACTTTGCGGAGGCCTACTTGGCGAAGAATTGCTGGATTTTTGAGAACATCTTGGTGCTTTATGGTGCTTCTTGGAACGGGGATGATAGTGATATTCGATAGAGAGGTGGGAAGAGGCATGTTGTGTTCTTATGGGTGACATCGGATGTCAGTCACTTTCTTGGATGTAACTCCTATCCTTACGGCCCCTATGCCTGAACATGACGTCACTCCATTCGAGCGTTTGAGCATCGATGCTCAAACGACGGAAAAGGCATTACTAGATCGGCAAAGCGTGTCCCCGCGTTTGTAAGTAGAAGCGTCTGAGATGCTGCCAACACAATTGGCAATCACTTTTGTGGGGGACGCGGAGATGACGGGCTCCCAAAGGAAAGGGTGGTCAAATGACCTTCAACATGCATCCACCACCGCTAGAGTATCAATGAATAATTCCGTACTCCTAACAGAGAGATTGGTAATTGAAAGTACATGGAGGCATGGATTGGTCACGCAAGTCCAACGCAGGTGAAGACCATGGTAATCCCGAGAGTACGTGAAACCCTCTAGCTGTAGAGTAATGTGTCTGCAAGTACTAGAGCCTTAATCATAGAAGGCGCCGCCGTTGAGGGAGATCTATGTTGAAGCAAATGGTTACCAAGTTAGCCGTGAGCAAAGCGCATGTCACTTACACTTTGCCCTACAATATGGTCGTGATCAATGATTTATATTTCATAGATATGATTACGGACGCACCTGTTATATATTCAGAATCTTTGGATACCAAGAACGATACCAGATTTGCCACTTCCTCTGAACGGCCAAAGCGTCCCATGGGTACCCTGGTCAGGGCCTAGAATGCGTCTGAAAATGTGGTTCTACGAGTCGAACCGAGAAGAAGACGCACTAGCTTATTGTACTCCTCGGCATCCCCATAGGCCTCACCCAATTGAAGTTCTGATGGACGATTAAGTATATTGGCGAGTCCTTACAAAGTCAAATCCAGTGAACACCTACTCATATTAGTATCAATAATGCTTGGTGCGTATGCGTTCACGTTTATTCCGAAGGGGGCAAGCTCCGAAGCTATCGTGTATCAGAAGACCTTGCTCGGATTGACATGCGAAGTTGTGGGAACGCACCGACAGCTTGAGTTAGACCACGGATAGCAAATTTACTAGCTGAATAAGACGACAAAGCAGGATGTCCTTCAGGATAAGCAGTGTCAGTTGTTGGCTTACAGAATGAAAGGAGGCAGAGATAGGAGTACTGACCTTGCTTCCCGGCGAGTGAAGTCGCTCCTACTATCTTGCCTCCGTGACCTTGAGCAATCATTTGCTTCGCAGCGTATTTGTAGCAGAGGAAGGTGCTTCGACCGTTAACCGTGAGGACTTCGTCCCATTGCTCAACAGGTGCTATAGAGGAAATGGGTATGAGAGGTCGCACTCCTATTGGAAAATTCAGATACGAACTCTCTAGGAGAGGTGTTGATCGGACAATTCCAGCGTTCGCAATCATCTAAATCGCACAAAAGTGGTTTAGTGGAAAACAAAAGATAAGGAGGAGCCGAAACTTTACCGCATCAAGACTACCCAGTTCCTTCACGGTATTGCTGATTATGTTCTGAACCTCCGAGTCCTTGGTGACGTCCGCGGGAACAAGAATGACTTTCCGGTCAAGTTTTGTAATCTCGGTTTTCAGTGTTTCGAGGTGTTGAAGATTGGCCGGTAGATCGTTGAGAGCGAGATGAAAACCATCCTTCGCTAGCCTGAGAGCAATAGCCCGACCGAGGCCTTGAGCGGCGCCTGTGACGAGAGCAACACCTAGTGATGACATCGTTTTGAGTAATCCGAGGGATAAGGAGGCTTGAAATGAAAGACAGACTATGTAACAGGCAGAGCTCGGGTATTTATTGACTTGCGGGAGCATTTCGAAATTCCCCCCTTGCCCAGAGTCCAGGGGCCGAAGAAAACTGCTTCTTTTTGGAAGGTACCGGTTATTTGAGAAATTCTGGCCATGTCAAGCCACACCACATTTGTATTAGCACTTACCCCACATGACCTTGACATGACCGCCTCAACGGACTGCGACCATAAAACAATGATGGCTTGAGAGTGGACGGCCCGCTTACTGTGAGTGCTTGAGCCCACTGCCAGGGATGATACCGCCCACGCTGATAATCCTCCCCCACAAGAGGGGAGGAAGCGTCGGTGACTGGACAGCCTGGACTCGGGTCTCCCTCAGACTTTGTCACTTTGCCCATTGATAATAATGGTTGAACCACAGGAGGACGCCCATGCTAGTGAGAGTAAACCGAAACTCATAATAGATACATATTAATTAGTCTGCCAACGTACGTACATTATCACGAAGATCAAACAATCCCAAGAACAACAGTCGCCCGCAAACTAAGCTCGTCGTTTTTCCCAATCATCGGCTTGTTCACGAAGGTATCCGAGGGAGACGTCGCACCCTGCCCCACTCGTAGTGTCAACGAACTACTCTTCCATCCCCAACTCTGACTGATAGCGAAATCATCCGGTGCACTGCTAAACCGCGTTTGAGCGGTCCCAGTCGCACTAGCGCAGCAAACAGTAAAGTACGCCTTGACCGACGATCGTGGATCACGGAACGGTTGTGGCGGCGCCTGTGTTGGCACCACAGCCGGTAGCGATATCCCAGCGACGCTACCTAATTGAGTCGTCGATGAAGACGCTTGTCCAAGGGAACTCGGCGGAGAGTGAGAAATGACGGGTGAAGATGGTGCTGAGGGTGGATTTGGGGTGGCGCTTCGGGAAGGGGGGCGGATAGAAGGGGTGTAATGAGATGTCCGACTTGGCGACGCGGAAAGGGCTGGCATCGACGGTCCACGGACATGGCGCGTTTCGCGGTCTTCTGTAGCCCGTATAGTTATTAGATCCGAGCTCGGTCGACTACACGGAGGTACGGACTCCACGCTGCTTTGCCGATGTAGATATACACCAACCTGCATCGTGCCATTCTGATTACCAACTGGAGTATTTGCTGTCGAAGCATTGGCATTATTCTTCTTCCAAATAACCTGGACGTATACGTTGAATAGACTGCCAGCGTACCAGATCGTATGAGAATGCAATCGCGACTTCTCCTTTAGCCAGTCGATATCCCAGAATTCAACGGCGAAACGATACGGCGGGTAGGGTGACCATCGATGCTTGCCCTCGGGGTCTATCCGTGGGACTTGTGAAGGGGAAATAGGAACGGGTACGGGATAATGGGTGGTGGTTGAAGGCGAAAGGTCTTTGTGGGAAAACGTATGTAGCCCAAAGAAGGTTGACTCGCCCGAGCGAGTAGGTGACAGCGGCATACTTCGATGATCACCAGTTGGTGAGGCAATGATCGTACTCGTCTCCCCCGAAGCGAAAGCGTAGAGTTGCTCCATAGTTAATGATTGGGCCTTTCCATCATTAAGTTGTGAGAGACCGCCAGTATCTCCTAGTCGCATGGAAGAGTCGTTATGGACGTGGTAATAACGTGTCTCAGAGATCGAATCTTCTTGAGGCGTTGGGGCTTTGCTGAGAATATCGGCGGTGCTAAGCGCAACTCCGAGGTCTTTATCCTTGGGAGACGCAACACTAGGTAGAGCAGATGACGACGTTGACGGGGAGGAGAGTATCCTCTGGCGAAGAATAGCCTGGTCCCAATGTGCAGCTTGGAGAACACGAAGTGAGACGTAAGGCCGGTTTGTAGACGGAGAGATATCCCCAGCGAGATGCATGATATCTTCAACACCCTGAATCGATATTATGAGTGTCAGCATCCATGCGATCAGACTTCGAAGCGGGAAGTAACTCACCATATTTACGTAGTAAATTCCCTTCTCTAATAAATCCTTCCAGATGGCTTCTTCGGCAGGGATGATACCACCCTGTCTTCTCCGCATCTCAATAACAGCGGTCGCAAGATCATATCGTTCTCGCTCGCCCTTTACGAATAATGTGTCGGCGCTCAGAAGAGCGGCTACCCATGTTGCCTCCATGCCCTTAGCACCCCAAATTGGTGGAACCAAGTAATCTTCGGTTTTATCCAACCGTTTGGAAGCAGAAAACGGGCTGCTTGGCGTAGGTGCTGACGAAGGACGGCTCTCCGGGACGGATAACGCCCGTTGTCGGAGGTGAGCAATACTTCGTTTGAAGAGTCGATCAGCTGGGGAGCGCGAGGAACCAGACGGGTAATCTTTCTGAACCTCGTACATAAACATATCAACACCCCATCTTGCTAGCCAGCAGACCACGGCTTGTCCAATCTTGTCGGAAACGGCGCCGTAGTAAAAGTACGGCTCTGGTGTGTCGTGGACAGCGTGTTTCTCCATAGTACTCCGAAGAGATGACGAGGATGAACGAGGGGATGATGGCTCACCGACGTGAGTATCGGCTAGTCTTCTGGAAAGGTCGACTTCAGCATCGGCGACGGTCCCCTTGATATTTTTGGACTTCACAGAAGCAGCTTCGTCTTCCAACAAAACGGCTACATTCTCTAGGCCCACGGCTGCATATTTCTCTTCCAAATCCCATTCACCCCACTCATTGTTCCACCCTATCCCTTTTCCAATTGCAAACTGGAGGTAACCGACCACCGTCCAAGGTCCAACGCTGTTCAATATCATGTTCAGTGCTTCGGAAGCCAGAGTGGGTATGGATAGGAAGAGGGAAGTAGCGAGAAGTGAGAGTAGGAAGCGCGGGGTAGTTGGGTGGTGTCCATCGGGTGTCGCAGAAAGCACGGAAGACTTAGATGTCGTAGGAAACGAAGGGGTGAGAGGGTTGGCCTGTGTGGCCACGAGAAATGATGGGAGTGCCAGCTTCGGCCCGCCTCCGTAAAGGTGTGCTATACATATCCTGATAAGGATTATCTTCAGCAAGTACTATCACGACGAGATGTCTGCAACCTACTCAAACGCTGTAACAAAAGTAATCTATGAATTCTGGAAATCGTATGAAATCGATCACAACAACTCACCCGCTCGCGTGATATTCTGATCGTCAAGAACGAGATCCAATTCTTCAGGGCCCCTGAGATGTCCACCTAATCTAGGCGACGATTCCGCAAAGCCCGCAGTGAAGAGAGATTTGAAGTATCCCTGGAAAGAAGACGCAAACAGATATCAGGCTGAGAAGTGTGGCGAAACCCTGGTGAAATTCGCACATACGGATTGGATTAGCACGACGCGGTGCAATTTGTAAATGGCATGCCAGGTTCCACTGACACGAAGGGCTATATCTGCGGTTTTTCCATCGAGGAAGGAGGAGTAGAGATGGTGTTGGATGTCGACGGGGGAGAGCATGCAGGTGAGGGGGAATCCAAGAGGGAAGGAAATGGCTGAGACTATTCCTGCCGAGCTATATATTCCATCCATACTTTTGTCTTACGTAACTCCCATGGCCTACACCCAACCGCATCCTCGTCTCTCCGTTCTCTCCACTTCCTCCCTCCCCCAATCAGCAGACTATGCATCCCCGACGAACAGCTCGACGCGATTCTCTCTGGCGTCGGCGCCTTCGCTCACGAACACCCTCGTAGGCTCTTCAAAGCCCTCGGGAACACGCCCAAACATCTACGACCGCAACCTTAACAAGACTCGCTTCGCAGAGGTTTCTGGATCAGCCTTTGCCTTTCTATTCTCAGAGATGGTCCAGTACACTCAGAAGCGCGTCAGTGGGATCGGTGACCTTGAAAGAAGGTGCTGCGGGCCCACTTTGCCCTATATTTATGCTCCCGTTCTCAAACTCTCGCCTTCAGACTCAATACGCTCGGTTATCGTGTCGGGGTCCGAGTTCTGGAGCTCATGATGTACCGGCAAGAAGCTGCTTCAAAGAATCCAAAACGCGAAATCAAGCTGCTGCCTGTACTCATGCTCATCCACTCTCAAGTATGGAAGGCGGTTTTTGGAAAGGCTGCAGATGCTATCGAGAAGAGTGTGGAAAATGCAGATGAATGTAAGTTATCAATTCGACTTGTTTCATTGCCGTTGGATCTTCTTTATTCCATCCAATCCGATCTTCCACGAGGTCAACTGGCGTCGCTTACCAGGTGCCTGTTTTCAGACATGATCATAGATAATGACCCACCGCTTGAACGCCACATATCAGTCCCGAGGGACATGAGTCAGCTCAGCTGCTCGTCCTTCACCGCAGGCATAGTGGAAGCCGTGCTTGACGGCCTGGGGTTTGTGAGTTACCCCGTCGCACACGTCACGGAACCCCACACTAACTGATCGTCCGCCCCTTAAGCCCGCTCGCGTAACTGCCCATAGCACACCTAATACCCAATATCCTTCTAGAACTACCATACTCATAAAGCTAGACAAGATTGTCCTTGAACGCGAAGAGCTGATGAAATAATTATTCCCGTGCAACGGTTGTTTGTATTTTATCATGCTATCCTCCTCCAAATGGACACGAGTAAGTCTTTACTCATCTCTCGAAACCTCATGGCGGCATGTCATCCCTAGGCAGCCTTGTCCAACTCCTTCCCTCCTGTCTTGACTGTACCTGTCCCTGCATCGATAGTTTGGCCATGGGGCCAGCATGTCAAGCACCCCACACATGACTGATGGCCTGGCGCTCAAGGACATTGACACAACGCATTCAACTTTCCACCGACCTACCTTCACACTAGAAGCGCGGAAAGTGGAGATCGCCGTCACCGACCTGATTCCGCTAACCATTCATATCATACCACTCTCCAACGGTTCATTGTTCGGACAACGAGGTCAAGGACATTGATATGTCATGGACTCGTATATATGGTAGACTGTCACTACCCAGTGAGACAGCAACTTTCACCCCAAGCCCTGAGGTAAGTAATCGACCATCTTGATCGTGACTGTACTCAACTGACCGAAACCGCCCAGATCATCATAAAATGGATAAAGCAGTCGTGGAACACCTCAGATCCCGCGGCATAAAAGTCTTGGTCCCCGGAGACGAAGACTACAACAAAGTCATCGCAACTTCGAACCTAGTCTTTCGTTTCTCGAGACCTGAATGTGTCGTCCGTCCCACCAATGCTGCGCAAGTTCAAATCGTCATCAAGGAAGCGAAAGCCCGCAAGATCAATGTCACCATCAAAGGCAATGGCCATTCCTACGCCGGTCACTCCACCGCGTTCAAAGGCATTTCCCTTGACTTGAGGGACATGAAAACCCCCAAACTCGATATGACCCCAGGAGCGGAAACCGTTACGTTCGATGCTGGATGTCAATGGGGGAAGGTATACGAGACACTCATCAACGATGGACACGACGGCTACGTTATAATCGGAGGGCGCTGCCCCACCGTTGGAGTCAGTGGATTCCTCCTGGGTGGCGGCCTTAGTCCCTTCACCCGGGGATTCGGTATGGGGAGCGATAACCTTTTAGAGGCGACGGTCGTCACTGCAGACGGGGATCTGATCACCGTTAAAGCATCCGATGATCCCAAATCCAACGAGGGAAGACTCTTCTGGGCCTTGTGTGGTGCTGGGGGCGGCAACTTTGGCGTCGTAGTCAATATGAAGATGAAGGTCCAGCAACTCAAAAGCCGAGGCGATGTCGTTGCGGGGAGGTACCAGTGGTTCCCCGAGAAAGGGTTTACCGACGACGTCATGGACTTCATGAACGACTTCTATGTCACCGACTGGCCGAACGAACTCACTATCGATAGTACGTGGATCTGCGACCTTCGACAGAAAAATGATGGAGGTGTTCGTTTCACCATTACATACGATGGCAACAAGCAAGATTACGACGCACTTATTAACAAGCACATAAAGCGAGAGGACCTCAACATCCAACTCAAGCGCAGAGTTCTAGCGGAGCCATCGACGCGTTACCTCTACGAGACGTTGGTCAACCAATGGCTCGAAGAAACCGAGCGCGCATACCCGGCCAACAAAAGCTACGAGCTGTACAGTTCATTCGTTTTCGGCAACAAGGATAGAGATGTTATCGAAAACGTCACCGGGATCATCAGGGAAGCTATGAGAATCTTCCGCGCGTTGTTCCACGATGAACAAGTCAACTTAATGGTTACTTGGATCCATTCGGGGGGCAAGGCGACGGAAAGCAAGCCTACCGACTCCGCTTTCTTCTGGCGTGAAGCAGTTTTCCATGTCTACATCACCGTGGAGTGGTTGGATAAATGGATGGAAGATGATATGCGGCGATTCCTCTCGAGCTTCAAGGCGCAATTGCGACCTCTTTCCTTCAACAACTTTGCGGCGTATATCAACTTCCCCGACAAATATATCGCACCCCAGCCCGGCTTACACGAATATATGTATTTCGGAGACAACGTCGAAGAGCTTCGGAACATCAAGAAGATATGGGACAAGGATAACTTCTTCGATTGGGATCAAGGCATTTCGCTTCCCAAGGAATCGGTGCGGAATAGCGCCGCGAGAGCCATGCTTATGTCCAGCCATGCAATTCGACCATCGGCTCAAGAAAGCGTCGACGTTGAGGAACAAGACGAAGCGGAAGAGGTTGTTGAAACTGAATGGAAGACTGTAGCCGAAGCTGAAGGAATCCATCCTCACAAGCAAACCATAGGAGGGCCCGTTGAAATTGGTTCGTGGCTGACTGCGAACTTCGCCGAAGTAGGTTCAGAAGAAACAGACAAATTGGCGACTTCGCAATGGAGCTTCTTCAGGAAGGGATTGAGTTCGTAATATGACATTTCCTTGAGTACCTACGCCAGTTTATAAACCAAAATTTGACTTGGGCACATATGCCAGAAAAGACACGCCGAGTATGGTCCAACGATTCACAGGAAATAACGATCACCTAAGGCAAAACACTCAGTTATACCCGAATTCAAGCTATTTAGTTCAGGACACGCACCAATTTGTCCCATCCCAGGTTGCATAAACCAACATTTACGACCAACACCATCCGGATTCCCCTCCGCTTTGTAACCTTCTAGCCACCCTTCACGCATCTCATTGTCCACAGCCCCACACACAAACCTCAAATCGGGGAATGCGCGCCGAAGGACAGATATACCACCAGCTCGAGCAACAAGGAATGTGACAAAGACTATACGATCCTGGCGGACACCGTGGTCAAGCAAAACACGAATTGCCATGAACGCAGCAGCCCCCGTTCCAATCTATACATCCACGGTCAATGGACATGGACGTGATTGAAAGAAACGGAGATAAGCTCACCTGAGCATCAAGGAGGAATACCCACGTATTCTGCGCGCGCTTTCGATCACGCACGGCATTAGGCAGCATGACTTGGAACAGTAAGGGCTCGCCCGTCTTCGCATCGGACTGGACTAACATCGATCCAAGAGATATATCGTTTATTACTCTCCGGATACCACGGGTAAGGGCACCACCACTGAGTTGTATATTGTTGAGAAAGCACAGATCAACGGTCCAAAACCAACGAACTCACGACCGCAGGATCAAGACTCCACATATATCCTGCTCTAAGGTAAGAAAAGAACCAGAACAAATAAGGATAGATGCTCACTTGGACATCGAGCTTCTTCCCATGATATGGGACTCCAGTGGGTGTGACAACCGTCATATCAACGTACGGTAGCTTCTGTAGGGCATACTCAACGAGTAACGTTGACAAGCGATCCACGAAGAAAATGAAGTCCTGCCGCGAGCTGTCCTTGGACCTTAGGATGGTGAAGATTCCCTAAGACAGAAAGTGGTCAGATTGCTTCAACGAGTATCTTTTCAATATACGGACCAACCTTGACTTGAGGGGTGTGAGGAAGCACGCTAATGCCAAGATCTTCCAGCGATGGTGGTACGCTTGATTCACCACCAGGCATGAGATGCCGTGGAATAGCCATTTTCTGTCTGAATCGTGTCGCACGCTCGACAAGCTGCCGTCTGACATGCGTGCAGATCAAGTCGATGGCAACGTTGTTATTAGACCCAGGTACAATCTGGATTGGGAAGGTCAACGGATAAACGAGTAGCATCAGCCAAATACGTTACAATATCTGCGTGCGATGCTGAAGGCCGAACGAAATTGTCATATGAGGGTTTAACATATCGGAGGTATCTAGCGAAATGGACAAATGAGCTGGTGCAAGCGGGATGGGGAGGGAATTTGACTGACTGATCCAAGATACCATCCACACTTCGCCCGCGTTCTTTCACGTCGCGTTGGATTCTACGGGCTAGCATGAGATCCGAATCACATTGGACGAAAACCTGAGTAAAATTGGTGTTAGCAAGTATATGAAAAAGAAGATTGAGGTATACTTACCTTTAGATCGTAGAGCTTTCGAAGCTCGGGATCATGTAAGGCCAGAATACCTTCGGCTAGAGCATGTTTACATCAACGAGCATGTTAGATGAAAACGTAACCAACTAACTTATTATAACCGAAGCTCCGTATAGGTACTTGGTTTCGTCTAGCCGTTGATGTGCTGCAAACGAATAGACCGGAATGTTAGTCTGCTTGCAAGCTTTCAGCTCGGCTAAGCACTGCGAATGACAGACGTAAGCACGCGATGAGGCAAAACATAGTTTTAAATCAGGACGTACTGAGGCGAACAATGGCATGTCAATGGCATCTGGGTGATCGAAGTCGACAAGATTTTGGTGGGCAAGCTCAACCTCCTCAGGCGTATGACGCTTGTAGAAGCTATCCTAAGAGGAGTGGTTGGTGCAAGGGCAGGCCAAAGAGCACACGATCATGCCTGCGAAAGAATGATGACAGTCGGTATCGACCCCAATGACTGCACTATCTTCCTAGCAACATGAGTCTAAGAGAGCATGAGTTGTGCTTCCAGAAGTAGCTGACTGAGACACACCTTTCCACTAGCGGATCCCCCTAGTTGAAGTTAACGTAGAGTGTAATTATTGGAAACCGTCGCAGGGATTGTTTGGAGGCGTACCAGCCACAGCAACCACGAACGCATCATTTATCCTCTTCCCCTCTTCGCCATACCTCCAGGAAAGTTAGCCAGGACCTAACATCCAGATTCAACGCGGTCACCACCAACCAAGGAGGTCTTCCATGGGACACCAGGACCTGATTCTTCTTGGGCTGGATGTTGAGGTCGTAGTGAAGAGGAGGTGATCCAGACTGCCCTCGCTCGCCTTCAAGATCATCCAAGACGTTCATGGTGGTTAGCTGTAAAACTGGAAGAGACCCGTCAGAGGGTGAAATGGGGTTGTGTTCCCGACGTGAGGGCGCGTGATGGATTGTTGGACAGGGGTGGGACCCTGAAAATGAGAAGGGACCGCGTGTGCCAAGGGACAATATTACTTCCGCTTTCATCCCCTTCCTTGACTTCCAATTATCAAATGGTCAAAATACGCTCGATAACGGTTGAACCGCCCATAATCAACACATCGTGCGCATGGTCGTCAGACAGAACCCAACTCCAAGCCTTATTTGACTGTGTGCACACCGGAGCGGTTACAACACGTACCGCAACCACTGAGGGATTCGAAGAAAATGACACCCACACGGTAAATCATCGATGTGAACCAGGTCCAGAAAGATAACTCGCAGCTGATCTACAGTTCATCTCAATAGGTCTCTTTCACATCTGAGGAAACCCATCCTACGTCCATCAATTCGTACGGATATTCTCCGCATCCCTTATCAACTTATCTTCGATGGGTGGAGGACATATTGTCTTCTTCCAGCCGCGATAGCAATAAATCGTTCATCATCAGTATAACTTCAGCGGACCCAAAAGATCTGAAAGAAATGATTACATCTATCCAGACAACCCTTCGACACGGGACTGGCGGAGCCCCCACACCCTGGGCTAGCCGCGTAGCCATCGAGCTCAACACGTCCTGCCCAAATATCACTTACGCCCCTCCTCCAGCCTATAACCCATCTGCTTCTCCTATGAAGGAACTCCTCGGAGTACTCTCGGAGGCTTTCCAGGCAGATCCAACCTTAACGATCGGACTGAAGCTTCCTCCATTCGTCTACGAAGGCCAATTTCACGAGTTACTCAAATCCCTCTCTTCACTTTCTACTCAATCAGAACACCATCCCATTGCCTTCTTCACATGTACCAATACGCTTGGAAATTCTTTGCTATTCAACTCTCAGACGAACCCACAGGGCATCACTGCAAGCGAGTTTGCCTTGCCGACCCCGCTAGGCGGTTTGGCCGGGTACAGTTTGCACCCATTGGCGTTGGGCAATGTCCACACCTTCTCTCGCTTAATATCACAGCCAAAATACGCAAGCTTGAAAGATACTGTGATAATTGGTGTCGGCGGCGTCCTGGATGCTCAAGCTGCCCAGAGGATGTATTCTGCTGGTGCAAATGTCGTCGGCGCAGCCACGTTGTTTGGAAGATATGGTGTTCAGGGCTTCGGACGTCTCACGACCATGTAAATCAAGTTTAGAGTATGGGAATCGATCAATGATGAATGATTGGACGCCTTCGTTACACAGAGACATTGAGGCAACAAGACATGTCATCGAAAGGGGTTCTCATCAGGAGCCCAGGAGGACCACCTCAGTCGGTGATCGTTGATGAAGATCTTAAAGGAAGTTGAGGACGCCAGACCATGTGAACGACAACGCTAAATGACTATTTATTATATTTCAGTTTCAAGAAGTAAGTGCATGCTTCGCATCGAGATCTCTGTGATCTGCGCCCAAACCTCCCACACTTGACCTCTTGCCTAAGGTCACTTCCACTGCACCCGCCTCCAATTCAACCTCCACTCCAGGACCTGCATCCCCACTCCGCACCATCATCCCAACATCCTTACCATCAAGTTCATACGCCCCTGCTTCCACTTCTCGGTAGTCGGATTCCCCATATACATCATTATACCCATAACTCATACTTGGCCGCTTGAAACGGGCGGCCGAGACTACTGACATGGATCCCATGGCCCCAGCATTCTGTCGCGGGCGTCCGGATGCATTCGACCCACTCACACGGGAACGAGAGCTAAGGTAAAGCGAGTCGGAGGTAGATATTTTACGGAGACGGTTGCGTGAGTTGAGCATGGCCATAAAGGAATTAAAATATACTGGAAGGTATGTGAGCTACCATATCAGTTTCAAGCCCGAATCGAGTAAATCAGACTCACATTGAGCGCTGACGAACTCAATGACCATAGCCCATATGCTTTCAGGGCGTATAATGAGCTGCGGGAGTTTGAGGACCCGGGAGCATGAGACAGGGAGGGACGACTCACAATGACCGTTTGCGCGATGACAACAAATCTGGAGTGATGGATGTAAGTCAATGGCCATTTTGGCAAAGCATAAATCAGCAGCGGGGCTCACGTTGTCAAGATGAACCTGTTGATCGAATAAACGATCAACGTTTTGACGAGCCTCATTGAACTACCGGACCAAGAGTTGTCAGAGAGCAAGTCAGCACAGCATAGCATCAAGGTACCTGGAGAAGCCTCTTGAATCATATAAAATAACACAGAGCGTTGCAGAGACAACAGAGTCTGAGACGACGCGGACGACAAAGAGAGGAACCATCGCCGTATACTGCGTGGATGAATAGGGATACCAATCAATCAGTTCCTTTCAAAAGGGACGCTGGAAGTTGAAGTACCTACCACAGCCTCGTGTAGTCTGAGCAACTCCCAAAGATGAAAGAGGCTATACGAGAAGTCTGCACAAAACCAGTATCAACGATCGTATGCCGGGTGGGTAAGGGGCCCAGGGGTACTCACAGACACCGAATGCTAAACGCAGGGGGACAAAACGATCAAACTTCTTACCGGCAGAAATATAGAGAAGGGGCCGCACCAATTTGACATATAAGGAGAACGGTTAGAGCCCCAGTAAGAGCGACGCGCCATACTCCATGGGTCATCAGATATATCATCCGTGTGAAGAACCTAGAAATTGTCAATAAAAGGTAGTTTGAAAAGGAGGACCAGTACGTTTGGATCGTGAAGCACAAGACAATCTAGCAAGGTGATGTTAGACGATACTTACCCTGAAGCATTGAGGATATACTCACGCCAATAGTAGTTCCCGTCTGGGTGTCACAAAGAGTGCAAAGTGGAGAAATAATAAGTCAAGGCCACCATGATGCCAGAGACATGGGACGCACATAAACGGACCTAGGATAGATATTCGTGAGCGTCAAGGCTCGGGAGAGGGGATGCGGCGTGACTACATACCATTCTCCGTCCAAAAGGGACATTGGGTTGGTATAGGATTCGACCTACCCCGGAGATGACGTTAGATAGGGAGGTAGGATGGGATGAAGCAGAAAACGCACCGAATAGTGCCAAACGGTATGCGCAATAAATGCTGCATGGATCGTCGCTAGGAACCTTCGGGAGGAGGTAAGTTAATCCGTGGATATTTATAAGGTGTCATGTAGGCATACCACACCCATGCGACCTGGAGGCGGACTATGAGAGTGTTGAATTCAGGCAGACTAGAGCACGTACGAAGGCCTTCATTCGTGGTGAATCCGACGGGTAGTTGAGGTAGTACATGTAACACTGTACCGAGACATGAACAACAACACCCACGTGGGCAGGTAGTGGAGGCTTACTTGTAGACTAGCCACTCCGTATAGGACCAGGAGGATTTGACATGACACAAGAGAGCTGCCTAGTGTACCGCACCACCTTGATTGAGCGACGCGCCAAGGAACACCAAACAGCGGAACAAATTGGCGTACCATATATCTCTTCATACAGGCTCTGCGGAACCGGAGTGACACGATCGGGGAGACCAGACATATCGTAAAATGACTCTGGTAGATCTCAACCTTTTCTAGGTACTTCAGCCTTTTTCCCTAACCTCTTGAAGGGGGGACTCGCGTCCTCAAGACGTTCCCGAAGTAAACGAAACGAGCGACGATGGAAGAGCGAGTTGAAGTGAAAGAAAAGTGAAGAAAGAGAGGCCTTCAGCAGCATCCTCGACCCTCAACGAAACGTTCAGCAGGCGCGCCCACAACAACGAACCGTCCGAAGCCACAAGCGATCGACCCTTTCGAAATAAGTGCAAGCGCTAACGCGGCGACTTGAAATTTCTCCCATGGTGGCGGCAATTTGGGAAAACTGAGGGTTCTCCGTCAAGTTAATTCGGTAAGTTTTGGGTGGACATAACGAGGAGTAGGTTGGAGCAGGGAAGGATGTCAAGAGACAGTCAGGGGGATAAGGGCCTTAAAGGAGGACGCTCCTATGAGTCTGAAATATATTTATTGATAGATATAATGTGGGTAAACAGTTGGTATGCAACGAACGAGGTAGACCATTTAAACGTCCAGTGAAATACATACATACCACTCCTAGCAGCCAGAAGGAACGGTAGTAGAATCTCTGTGGTTCGCGGCGCCAACACCAAGACCACGGCTGGCGAAGGCACGCCAGAGGAGACAGGTGTTAGCACCACCAAATCTGTTGGCGTCGGCTTGAATCCAGGCATCACGAGCGGTAGGCACTGTAGAGACACGTATCAGTCAATGTCGATTCGAAAAGAGGACAAAGAGTAGTACATGTCGGGTTGCAAGGTTGGAGAGCAAGTGCGTCCAAGAAAAGATGCAAGAAGACAACGTTTCCTTCGGTGCCGTTGGGGTTGGTGCGAGCAGTGGTCGAGAACCCGTGTGCAGAGACAAGGGAAGCGTAGACATTATGGAGCATGTTCGCCCAGACTTCACCAATATCTAAAATCCATGGAGTTGAGCATTCAAACTTGTCTTGGGCCATTGAGATTTCTTACCGTGGACCTCGTTGAGCGAAGCAATGGAGGAGTAGCGGAGGGGGTTGACGGTGCTTAAAACGCCCATAAGACGCGCGCCATATGAGTAGGAAAAGCTTCAAACTCACGCAGAAGTTGAGTATGGGTGGGAGCGAATGCCAGCAGGGTCGTTGATGACGTATTGACCCATAACATAGTCTGCGACAGCACTGCTGGTCTTCTCAGTCCAGTCAGCCATAGCATCACTCCATCCTACGAGATGAATGAGCCAGAGGAGCGGACTAGATATGAGTGAATCGCACCTTCGCCCATGCCACCAGCCTCAGTGGTTTGGAGACAACGACCAGTTCCACCACCAGTCATTCTGTTGGTGATCCCGTGGGTGTTCTCGTGAACGACAATATCATTCTCAAGAGCTCCATCGCGTTGGGGGCTTGTGAATGTCCACAAGAACACTGGAAAGCGAAGAGAAATAATGATCAGCTACCCGTTGGTGCCTAAGTCGAAGCATAGACACTCACTCTGAGTGACAGAAAAGAGCAAGTTCAGTCACGTTAGAACCGGCGTAACGGATAACTCCTGAAAATTAACAAAACTCACTCTCATGGCACCGGATTGACCGCTAGAAATTAGAAGACTTTAGAAAATGGAAAAGAACCTTGATAGGACAACATACTCGGGGGGTGTGGAGAAATCAGCATTGTTGGTGCCTGCTGTTGATTGAACCGAGATGGTGACACGGTCATTTCCACGACCGCCTTTGTCGAAGTTGTTGTTTTGGAAATTGAACGCAGCCTAAACGACGCCAAACGGGTGGGGTCAGACACCATGATTGCATGTTACATCGTTGACCCAAATACCTCAGTGAATCCATAACGGTAAGAGAGATCGTGGACAGAGTTGACGACGAAGAAGGCGTTCGTGCGTGCCGCATCGAGGTTGGCTTGCGTGGTAGGAGCGGCAGAGGGATTTTGGGTGAAGACGAAATTCAAGGGAGAGGATGATTGGGAGGTTACGGAGCTCTGTGTCCCCTTAAAGGCGATGGCATTGTTACCGGCCGTGGTTGTGGTTGAGGTTGTACCATCACCTTCAAAGATTATCACGATCAATGAAATCAACTATTAAAGGAAGGGTGAACGTACTGTGCCAGCCCTGGGGGGAAGCAACAGTGTCCTGAGGATCAGTGAGAGTTGAGAAACCCTGGGTAAGAATTTCGCTTGTAATTGGCAAAACCCGGTACTACGGATAGAGATCCAAATCAGTATTCCATTTCCCAAGAGAAGCCAGAGATCTGATGTACTCACGGAAGCTCTGTTGACGAAATCGGTGATGGAGCGAAGCTCGCCAGTGTGAGCATCAATGAAGGCTTCTACCCAAGTTCCGGCTTCTTCGTTCTGAATTTGGATGACGTGGGTGAGGACAGCGGAACCGTCCTGCATGGCAAGGAATTCCAAGGTTGGTGGGTGGTCATTGTGGGTTCCATCAATGGCAGCCTCAGCTTTGGCAATAGCGTCCTTCAATGAGATCGAAGGAGTGGAAGAAGCGATCTTCGCTGGGGATTTTTTTGGACGTAAGCTTGGGAAGCAGCTAGGGTGAAGGTATAAATGACTTACTTGGCTTGACGAACGAAGAGCCGAAGGAAACAACCTTGTTGTCGTGGTTGAAAGCGACGTTGGCCACAGCATTGGCGAAGGGGACACCATCCTAGTCATGCAAGATTGAGCTTAACAACGATCACCATGAATGATCACGGAGAAACTTACGTGGGTTTGCTTGACGAAGGCATGCTTAGCCACTTCACCGGAGAATCCAGACTTGAAGGTGATAGCATCTTTGGCAACGCCAAGTTTAGATTCGATGAAGGCCACAGCCGACTCTTCCAAGTCGGGGTTGTCACGCTTGGACAACGGGTGGTCAATGCCAGCGCCGAAAGTCTAATGATAAACCAAACATCGTTAGTTACGTTTCAGTGGGAAGGGAGGGGAAACGGGTGCATACCTCGAAAGTCGACGCGGGGTAGAAGGTCTCAATCTTCAGGCCCTGGGCAACCTCACGGACGCGGTGGGTAGCGTGCTTAGCATTGCTGGGGAAAGGAGTAGCGCCAGTAGCAGAGGCGTAGACGACGGCCAAAAGGACGGTCTTGAAAAACTTGTTGAAGGAAACCATGTCTGCACAGGGAACAAGTGGCGATAGAGCAACGACGAAGGAGGACAAGGGCGTAAAGGACCAGAGAGAACTATAGGGAGAACCAAATAGTGCTCGTTTAACCTGGATAGAAAACAATTCCAGCCATGAAAGCTACGGTTTTATAGTCCTCGATCGAGCACGAAATAACAAGTCATTTTCTCTCCGTTGGAAGGTCGGAGATGCTGACGTCGACTCCCGAGGGCGAGGGTGCATATGCTCGAGATAAGAAACGAAGACTCCGAGCCGATGTTGATGATGGTTGGTTCTTGCTGTATGGTCGCGTGAATCGGAAGAGATGGAAGCATTTAGTTGAAGTCAAAACAGCCAGCCGAATGAGGCATATGTAGCAAGAAGCGGTCAAACATAAGGATGATCGACAGGTTTCTCAGGCATTGGGGATACACAACCCATATTTGGTAATACGCAACTTCAGTTGAGGCGTTGTGCGTTCCAGCCGGGAAGTGAGCTTGAGATGGTGCAGGCGCAGGGACATGCGGTCGCTGCTTAGTGAGACGCGTATTCCATGAGGGCTACAACATGTCGACTATGAATAGCCTGTCGTTGAGGAGCAAGGAGATAGAGATGTTGATGCCTCTGGGAACATGAATCATGAGACCTTGTGCAGCAACAGGCTGATGTATGGCGTGTGGGATATGAATAGAGGGGAACATTGCCTTTGTGACCGAGTGATGGGAAACCACGGGTCTCCGGAGACTGAGACTCCGCGATAGGTAGTCGTCACTGACTCGTCAGCCATGGTAGCCAGTCGTGAGCTTTCGACAGAGCGACGGTTAGGCCAAGCTTGGGTAGCAGCACGCAAGTGACGCAGCGTCGAACCTATTGCACATCAGCAACCTATGGTGAACACGCACGTTCGCCTGTTTGATGGATGAAATTCGACACAGATCAACCACACAGATCCTCATCGCGAGATACAACGAAGCAACGAAGCAACTCAACCACACGCAGCGATAAGACCTTGAGAAAACGACACAAAATGATGAATGCCTCACATGTCGTCGCAAGCCCACAGTTCCGGATGGCATACGACTACAAGTTACAACTTCCCATGCTAGACAACAGCAAGCAATGTTCCTGGGGCAGGACGGAGTTCTGGTAGAATAGTTAGATATATTTGACGCACCGGTTCATTGAACCGCATAAAAGCCTTCTCTCAGGGATTCGGGCTGCCCATGTGGTGAGGGAAAGCGAGATGGCCATTCATTCAATAGAATAGAGATTACAACGCGAGAAATAAGGTCTACTGAGTCTCTAGTGATGGATGCCTAGAAAGAAAGAAAAGATGGGTCAGTATGCGTCGTTTGCTAGGGCGAAGAGCATAGACAAGAAAGAAAAGAAAATTTTCAGTATTGCAGAAGTTGTGGTCATCAAACGCGCCGAAGCACAATATGACTGTTGAGCTTGAATGTGATATGTTGTTCATCATCGAAGTTGAAAGAGAGGCTTGAAAGGGGAGAATGAGAAACTCACCAGCGAACCGTTCCAGACAACGATGAGTACTTGAGTGATGAGTGGACGTGGATACATCGAGCCTGCGATGTGATGAAGCCTGAGAATAAAGTTGAAGCTCCGATCGAAGGACGGCATCTCCCGTTGGACGTAACCTGGACGTAACCTCTTCTCGAATCTCATCTTCCGCCAGGCTTGAACTTGCTCACAGAAACGTTCAGAACGCTTTGCTTTCATCGCTCGGAAATCAATACTTAATGGCGCTATAGAAGAACCCACTTATCTATTTCGTCGACAAATGTGGTCTCGCCACTTCCTCAGCATCATCGCCGCGCACAATGACGAGGGATACTCAGGCCATCTACTGTGCTACCCAATGGACTTTGGGCACACAGATACATGGTCCTACATTACTGGGGGGTCTCTCTCTCAGAATCATCTTCCATTCTGATGAATGAACCACTTTGTTCATGAATGCCCTCGCACCGTCAATCAATCAATACCTCCTTCAAAACTGCCCCATAATACATCCTACTGCACTCGTAGGCTCTGTTCTCCGGTTTTATATCCAAATTGAAGCCACTTTCAAATTGCATCACAACGCTCTCAATCAAGCATCAGCCATTCACTGAAAATATCGTTGATGCCTAACCATTCGGTCTCTGCCTATCACCATATATCCTCTTCAATTGTAACATCCCCGTCTCTCGAAGCTTCTTCCCCGTCTTCCATGCCTCTTCTTCACACAAACTATAGTCTCTTTGGCTCACTGGGTGGCCTTTTCCCTTTCTTTCACATTTCTTCGCCTTTCACTTGCCAAAACCATTACCGTCACAGTGGACGACCTTCATGGACCCTCACCCAGGATTGGGGAAGGTATTGACTACTCAGGGGACTGGGCTCAATTGAACCCAGTGTCTGGTAGTGGTAGGAATGCGGTTTTCGTCGCCCCCGGGCTTTGAAAGCACAGTAGAACGTGAAACCAACCACTTGGGCTCTCTGTCACTCACTTACCAATGCCTTAGAGACTTGGCACGAATCAACTCGACGACGATCTTCCGGTTCTCCTGGTCCCGGTGCCTCACTCAAGTTTAATGGTACAGCCGTCTATGTCCAATGTATACTGACTGACACCATTAATAACGAGTCGTAAGCCACAGTTGCTCAATATACGACTGACCTGGATACAACTAATCTCATATGCAGGGCGAATTTGGAAATGTAAGTACTTGACAATCGACGATATGCCAACGGTCAGCTTCAATAAGCCCGCGCTCTCGTCAGGGCGTGGTCAAATTACTACAGTCTTTCAGAAAGAAGGTCTCTCCCTCGGGAGCCATACCTTAGCCATTCAAAATGGTCTCCTAGATCGCTCCATCGCTTTTGACTCTATGACTATCCTTCTTGACGCTATCACTTATGCGTACGACGTTAATTTGTCTCTACTGTACTCCACTGCTCATAAATCTTGCACCCTAGGACCGACGAGACCACCGCAGTTGACGACGTCCATCTTGGTGAGCTGGAAAAACAACACCATGTCTCATGTTTGACCTCTTGGCACGGTCCGCTGTACCCCTTCTTTTCATTGTCTTGAGCAAGCCTTTGGTCCGTAGATTCCTGCTACTTCCAGACGTCCTCGAGTCCTGCCTCACGTCGTCCCATTGACCATACTTTTATTTAGCCTCTCGGAGGTCTGTACCGCCCCCAGAATTCATACAGTACACATCCTTCTGGTGAATCTCAGTGAGTTTTGCTACCACGCACTTCTACATCCTTTCCTCTCCTACCTTGCTTCTACCGATCTCTCTCTTTCAGGTGGACAGTCTTCCATAGGGGCACGTGGCTGCACATGACGTGTGACCATGACGTGACGGGGCTTCATGCCACTCGTCATTCACTCAGCGCTCAGATGTCCGCTCCTGTACAGGCCTTCCTAGGCGTCCTGTAAAATGTGAAGCGCTCCCCTACCACTCGCGACCACCCTTCCAGCATCAGAATCACTGATGCATTTGCCTTGATTTATCTGGTTCTCTAGGGGACTCTTCGGGAGCCGCCCTTTGATGCCTTTTGATGAATCATACTTGCTGTTCCTATGCGCACGTGCCGTCACTCTCTTAATGTGCAGTACTGAAGACCGGAAATCCTCCCGCAATCCATCCGCCTGGACTCTGAGCTTTGGTGTTCTTGCCCAAGGGCGAATACTCCTCCAACTAACCAATGCACTTCTTTGATGAAAACGGTGTGCCTTTCTGGTACTAATCAATCGACCAGGCGACAGATATCAGCCGTTTAGCGTGGTGGCTTTGATATCTAACAAGTCGGCTTCTGCTTTATCTACCATCTACCATCTTCACGCTTTCAACAGCCCTCGTCGCTTGCCCCTCTTCATCATGCTCCTTCTCCGTACAGGCTACGCCTCGGCCCGCTGGGCGGCACTTCTCTTTTCTTTCGCATTCCTTTGGACTTCCTTTTCATTGGCTCAATCTGTAAATGTCACGGTGGACGACCTTTTTGGATCCTCTCCTGATGTCGGGGACCTCATAGAATTCATTGGGGTTTGGACTCAAAGCGGCGTAGGGTTTGATCGAGGAGACTTTAGTGATTCTCCGGGTTTTGAGGGAACAGTCAACGGTAATGTCGCTTCATCATAGGCTCTTTGCATCACTCATCATCTACCTAGGGACTTGGCACAAATCAACTCGACTCCGCTCTTCTCCTTCCATGGCAACTGCCATACTCAGGTTCAGAGGTACTGCGGTCTATGTCAGGTGTGTTCTGAACCGTAATTCGTCGGGGAGATTGTAAGTTTCCTTGTTATATTTATGAGCCAAGGCTCATCCCGAAAAATATTGAATATTTAGGGCTAACTCGGAAATGTACTTCATAATCGACAATGAGCCGGCGCTGAACTTCAGTCGTCCGGCACCCACTTCGGATACAGCCCAGATCGCCACAGTTTTTTTCATGGAGAACCTCTCCCCAAAAACCCATACGTTAGTCATCCAAAATGGCCCGGAAGATGGTAACCAGATTTCATTTGATAATATTGCTATCTTCCTTGATGCGATCACATATACAACGTACGACGTCCACATCTTCAATCGGATGACTCTGTTTGACATGTATACCTATACGACTCCGCAGATTAGACGATAATAAGTTGTTGTCTAATGGCAACAATTCCACTCCTACGAACTCGTTGGACTCGACGGCAACAACTTCAACTTCAACTCAAACTCTCGTTACACCAGCTGCTACGAATATCACAAATACCGACATCATCGTGACGAGCGTCTGCGCAACCACGGTTGTTGTTGCCATTATTGCATTCCTTCTCTATCGACGGATGCGCCAACGTTTTCGCCGACAAATAGCCATTCTAAGAAGCTCCCCGCTTTCCCCTCCTACTTCTCCGATTCGACCTTTCCCTGCGAACCGTTATTCCTTTACCATATCAGATAATCAAGATATGACCCAGCCATCTAGCCCCCGGCTCATTTTCGATACACTGAGATCAACAGAAGAAGCCGTTCGGCCACGGCTCACTGCTCCAGGCTCTACAAACGTCATCGCAGGTGAACGAACTTCGCCACTACCAAACCAGAGAGCTCTCTCCCGATGGCCGACACAATCAAGTCAACGCTCCTCGGGAAGCATACCGCCCCCTTCATATCACACGCGAGCGTCGACAGCGGAGAACCCATTCCTTGATGCGACTCCAGAGCCGATGCCAGACCGCAGAAGAGCAGTGTAGACTAGTGCTTATACCGATAACTACAGACTCTCAGACTCTTGTGAGCCGTCTCTCCTATCATGAGGCTCCTGTAGCCCTAATTTGACTGGCGCCACTACAACTTTTCAATCGTACCTCGGTCCTCTACTTACGATCTATTTGATACTTGAGATTTGCAGTGAGCTCACTGTCCTACATCATCATTACTCTGCTCTTGGAGCGTTGAAACCTGGTTTAAAGTCTCACAGACATCAAGGTTCAGTTTTACTTATCTCGGTCTCATCAACACGCTTCGTTTTCTGGTTCCTACGGCTGTCGGCAGTGGCAAGCTCGGCCTTCGATGACTTAACCACATAAATCTAGTCCTAGGTTGATCATAACGCTTCCGAGGATACTTTGAATGCTTCACGCACCACTTGTCACGGTCTTCTGTCTCCGAATCCAGCTGTAAGCGACCCTGGCGCGATTTGAGTCGTCTTGAATGATGACCTGAGTATCCTAATGCTCGCAGGGAAGCTATAATAGACTGCTTGGAAGTTGCAGAACCATGCCCCGTCCTACCAGAGGTGTTTACGGCCAGCGAAGAGACGACATGGAATGCTACACTTTCTGCCAAATTGCAAACGCCCTCGCTGTCGATGTGCGTATATAAACGGGTTTGCCTGAGCAGCATTGTCCTCAGAAAAGTGCTCTTCTCAAGCCCTTTACAAAGTCACTCTCACTTCTAAGGATGCAACTCCAGCTCAAGACCGTCCTCGCGTCTCTCGCTATCTTCTCTTTGGGAGTTCTGGCTGCTCCAGCTGACGGTGTGAGTTTCTTTGCCTCTCACCAGAGTGTTCCCACTGACGATTCATATCTTCTTCCGTGGCTTCAGCATCAATCTGACTTGCAACGTCGTGTTCTCAACCCACGATTCACCTTCAAGGGGGACTTGGCTGATTACCCTGCGCCAGACCCAGCTGACAAGAATTACGCTAAGAAAGTGAAGGAGAACAGCATCAGGCAGCCAGAACGCGTGAAGCGTCAACAGGCCGCTGAGGTCGTTGCGACAGACCTTTTGAGAGCTGCTCAACGTCTACTGCCCATCCCGGACGGCATTGCGGTTGATGTTATCAATGACTTCCATCCTAGCAAGCTTGAAAAGATCCCACATGTCACCCTCACATTTGACCTCCCTGGAACCTGTGCACCCGGTAAAAGTTGTCTTGGACACGCCTTCGACCCAAAGGACCCTGCTGCTGCTGGACGTCCCGGAGAAGTAAGCACTAAGTCTTCCATGCTGTATTCCGATTGAGCCTAATTTTCTCAAGGTCTTCAATGGTGCTGGCGTGAGGATTTTCCCGGTAAGCATCTTTCTCGATAATTGATACCAGCGAGTCTTGCCGACTCACGAAAACTCTACAGTGATGCGCTGGTGACGGAGGAGGACAGTAGTTTCTGGATTCCTTGTCTCGCGACAAGATCGGTATCTACAATTACTGTTATATGTACTTCAATGGGATGTGCACCCTGCCTTTCTCTCAACTACTCGCGCGGCTCACATATCTTCAAGATGCAGCAGTGTAGCTGCTGGATAGCTACGCATAAAAGCATATGTCCTTTGAAAAGCTGAGAATGCAAGGTGTACTCCTTCCGACTTGATGTAGATCCAACCGCTTTTCAGGGGCCTCCTGTCCCCCTCAAGCTGAGATCCGGAAATTGGAATGCTCTAATCGCTCTTTCTTCGTCTCAACCACAATCACCAAACAAGCGACACCGGCTCTCTTTAGATATCTCTGTCTCTGAAAATGTTCTGTTCTCTCTTTGAAGACCTAGTCATATCTGCTTGTATCAATCACACGCGGCAATCGTCAACCGTCTCCAAACCGTCTCTCAAGTTCTAAGTAAGAGATACGACCAATCTTTGACATCACTTTTAGCAATGTCCCCTCGCCGACAGCGTTCTCTGATCTTCAGAAGACACGTACCTTCTATCCCACATCATTCCACTTGACCTACATCTCTGACTTCAAGAATAGCAACGGTCTCACGACGAGGCATATGCCAGTTCTTCCCTCGATCCTGGGTCCAACTCTGTCCAACTCTGCTACCGGCGCGTGACTGGTAGTTTGCTAGCTCCAATACTCTTAGTCTGATGGACTCAGCCTTCCATTTGAGACTATGACTCCGAAGCTGCTCTGAATACCATCTAAACTCCCTGCGATGGTTTCTCTCTGCATTCAACGGTCTTGCTGTAAAAAGAAAATTGGGTCCTGAATGATCCTAACACGTCAACATTCTACAGGGAACCTCCACTAGACTTCTGGGAAGCAACAGAGCCACGCCGAGACTCTTGCGGAGAGCCAGTGAATGCATCCGGACAAAAACGGTTTCGCTCTCGCTGCGCGTATATAAGCTTAGTTTATTGAGTATGACTGTCCTCAGCAAAGTGCGCTCTTCTCAAGGCTCTTTCGAAGGTCTCACTCACTTCCAAGGATGCAACTCCAGCTCAAGACCGTCCTCGCTTCTCTCGCTATCTTCTCCTCGGGGGTCCTGGCCGTTCCCGCGGACGCCGTAAGTTCCTCTGCCACCTTACCGCCCTCCTTCCACTAACATCTCTTCCCTGCTTCTTTTATGAGAGCATGCAGGCTCAGCACTCATCCGACTTGCAGCGTCGCGTCGTCACCCCAAGGTTCACTTTCTCCGGTGACCTGGCCGATCTCCCTTTGCCGGACCCAGCAGACAAGAACTACCAGAAGAAAATGGACATACTCACCAAACACAAACAACCTGGACTCGACGCCAAACGGGCACCCGCTACCTCGGTTGTGATCACCCTCTTGACGGCTGCTCAAGCCAGATACCCCATCCCTGATGACATTGTCGTCGACATCAGCAACAGCCTCCATACAAGCAAGGAAGAAGCTACCAACCATGTTACCTTTACTTTTGTCGACCCTGGTGTCTGTGGAGCGGGCAGGTGTCGTGGGCACGCCTTCGAGCATTCAGCCGGCCGACCTGGCGATGTAAGCTATATATCCTCATCTTGTGGCGTTCCTCAGGCTAATGCTTCTCAGATCTTCAATGGCGCTAACCACAAGATCTTCCCGGTAAGCATTTCATTCTCAGTTTCTCTCTTCGAATCCCATGGCCGTCTGACTGTAATTGACTAGTGATGCGTCGGCGATGGAGGGAAACAATAGCCGAAGGATTCTTTGCGTAGTGGCGTTGGTGTATCTACTAGAGTCCTTATCTACGTACTTGAATGAGATGATCATTGGAGGGAACCATTAAGTTGAGATAAGCAACAGTGCAGTAACACGGATGGGAGTTTAGTCACTACTAGAGACACTGGCGTGATTCTATATTGTTCCAGTAAGAAATAAATTACATCGTTCAAGGGCTAACTGAGAGTCATCTATTAAGCTTGGTACGGTGGCGGCGGTCTCTCTTCAGCAGGAGAGGGGCTGGAAACCTTGGGAGACCTTGGTTGTGATGTTCCTATCCTTCCCATCTCCAGTTGTTCCGGGGTGGACCCAGACCCATCTTGAGTGCCTCGCCCCGAGATAGAGCGGCTCTCTTCTTCATAGATGGTAGATACGGGTCTGTTCAACGTGCTTTGCTCAACTTGGCTAGGAGCATACGACGATGATCCTGCCGACGTATGAATTGTTTGCTTCGACAACGTCGGTCGCGTAGACTGCCAGTCTGAGTCAGAACCCGAGCTGCTTGGTGGAGGGAATGGTGTTGGAGGAGGTGGGAAGGTTGTCATGAAAGGTGTAGATGCAGAGGGACTCTCTAGTGGTGCAATTCGTTGACGATGCTGGCGGCGTCTCCAGGCCCAGAGGCCTACCAAAGCAAAGACGACGGCGAAGGCGGAAACAGAAACGGCTGCGGCAATCGTAGCGGTAGTATTGCTGCTGTTGCTGCTGTTGTTATTGGTATCATTATTAGGCTCGCTAATTCCGAGCAACTCGTTCGTGCTTCTGGTTAACCAAGAGTAACTGGATCAATGTTTGCGACTGAGTAGTCTAGGGAAGTGACGCACGTGTATATGATTGCGTCCAAGAAGGTGACAGTGGTGTTGTATACGCCCTCATCATCCCGGCCGTTTTGGAGCGTCAATGTGTGCTCTCCAGGAGTTAGATTTTCCTGGTGGAAGACGGTGATGATAACTGCAGGCTTCGTTGGGCGAGCTGGTCTAGAGACATTGATCGGCGGCCCGTCATCTATCGTGAAGATCATCTCAAGGTTTGCCCTATATCGCTTTGATTTAGCTTTAACGTTCAAAAGAGACAACGATGAGACATACGGTGTCCTAGTCGCGATATCGTTGAGTATACACGAGACGTAAACTGCAGTGCCTGAAATTTCAATGTTCGTAAGAGAAGAATGAACATGAGAATGGGATTCATGAAAACGTACCCTTAAATTTGAGTTTAGCAGAAGGGGGGCCGTAAGTCCCTCCTCGAGAATAAACCGATCTTTTCCATGTCCCTGGAACGACAGGTCAGTCATGATTGACAAGTACGTTTGTCATTTCCAAAAGCCATACCATTCACCGCACCCTCAAATCCAGCGGTAGTAGGGCTAGTTCGGCTTAAACCATTGAGTCCAAAGCCGACATCTACCCAATTGCCTTGCGAGTAAGTTATCGACTCCCCTACTCTCGGATAAGGGCCGAATTGATCGTCGACGGTAACGTTGAATGACTGAGCTGATGCGTGAGGTAGATAAAGCCCCGAGAGGAAGAGAAGGACGGGTATCGTCCAGCGAGACATATCTCAGCTAATTACTTCAGCGAGGCGAGGTAGAGCGGGGAGAAAGGAAAATAGTGAAGCGAGGCCGCCCAGCTTGGAGTATCATGCATCATGTATCAGGTGGGAGAGACCAAGTCGATGATTAAGTTAAAACCCAGGATATCCCGACAAGTTTACAACGTTGACTGCATCTCCATCGAGACCGTAAGCAGCGCCGCCAGCCATAAGAACATAAGATTTCAGTGCCACCGCAAGGACATCTTCAACGGTATGTTATATCTGGTGTTCAGCAGGTCTGTTTTCAGGGTTATCACGTCATGAATACAACTTACGGGGACGAGGAGGCGTATGCTCGTGAAACCTTAGAACGTGCACTCATTTGCCAAGTCATTCAACCATGAGAAAGGTCCCAGGCTTGGCGCCTCGGATCGGCGTCTATAACGCGTTGGACGAGCCATTGGAATTATCCGACGTGATGCAAACCATCACAATGGCGATGTTGCCTGTTTCTCTACTCATCTCATGAGAAGTCTACCTTGAGCGGGACACTTGTGACTTCTCTGACTGCTCTATCTTCTGCGGCATGGCTCGCTGGGCGACATTTTTCGTATCTCTTCTCTTCCTCTTGAGCGAAACTATTGCTCAGTCATTCAACGTTACTGTGGACGACCAATTCGGATCCTCACCGAATACCGGGGATCTCATACAATACTCCCCTAGCGACAGCTGGTCGAATGTTGGATTTGGTCAAAATGGACTAATGCAAGGAAGTCCCACTGCGCCTGGATTTGAACATACCCTACACGGCAAGTAAAGTAGCGGGTCAATAATTACTTCCACGCTGACTTACCTGGCATACTTCAGGCACTTGGAAACGGTCCATATACAAGCTCGGCGATGCTTCAGGACCACCAACTGCTAGTCTCACATTCAAAGGTGCGTAGGTTCCCCGAAAGGCTCGTACGGACGCTAAATGTTATCGACGCTTAGGCACTGCTGTATATGTTTCGTGTGTATTGAATGACGTTGCTCAAGATGTTCCGTGAGATCATTTTCAACCTTTGTGCATTGCACCCTACTCAGTGTCATCTTCCAACCCAGGGCGAACTCAGATATGCTCTTCACACTCGATGGCATTCCTTCGCTCAACTTTACTCGGCCGCCTCTGCCTGCCAAACCCGGGTTGGTCACTATAGTGTATTCGCAAGAAGGCCTGTCCCCAGGGGAGCATACCGTGACGATACAAAACGGTCGGGAGACTGGAGGACCTTTCAATGCGACGGCCATCTTCTTGGACGCAATCATCTTTACGTGCGACTCCTTTTTTTCTTACCGCGGATGTGCAACCTGACTCACTTCTCCTTCTCTTAGGACCACGAACGAACTACAAAGCTTTCCCAACGCATCCACATCCATGAGCGCGAATAATCCTGCTTCCACGGATCAGAATGCTGCGACAGCCAGCGCAAAGGCGACGGTATCTACCTATGCTATCGGCATCATACTCGTTTCTATTGTTGGTTGGTTTTGATTGCTGGATGTCCCGCCCCGCACTACTTCCTTTTCCTCATGGTACAGCCAAGCATGCTTAGACCACGGCTGTCGCCGGCCGATCACTGTATTTCTTGTTGCATCTCCTGAATAAACACTCTTGCTCTAGGGTGTCTTTCTCCCAATGAAATCGGTTTATTATGAGACTTCCACCGTCTCTTGACCCGTGACCATCCAATTCGCAACTTGCGTCCGACGCAAATGAGTTGGGTACACACTCGAGCCCAAGTCCGATCAGTATCCCCATTCTGCCCACATCTGCATCAGCGCCCATCTCCAGGTTAATCCCATCAAAGCTCGTAACCAACCATCATGATACGCTCGCAATAAAAGCGATCTGTCGACCTCGGCTTCTTTTGTGCACACCTCAACACCGACGACAATTCCAAAACATTCCTGCCGGCCCACACAGTCATAGCATCAGCCCCCTATGGTAACCCTTGGACGCCTGATGATTGATCTACCTATATCCTCAAAACTGTGGCACCCTGCTTCCCAGGCCTCATATACCTAACTTCCTTGTTTTCCGGCGCTCTGAATAGCATCAGTCCTCCCCTTCCCAAACCTCTCCCTAGTTCATCCGAACCAAACCATGCCTCGCTGGACGAGCCTTCCTTTCCTTTATTCGCTCTCTAACTTGGCTCTCATTGCTGCTCAATCTTTCAATATTACGGTCGACGATCAGTTCGGGCCCTTGACCGGAGACAAACTCGTACGAATTGAATACTCGTCGTCGGATGACTGGGTAAGCGGAGGATATGGTGTCAATGGGTTGAGAAAAGGTAGTCCCAGTGCGGCTGGATTTGAGGACACGATACGCGGTGAGTCACTTGTACTTGCGTCTGCAATTGAGAGTCACTTGCTGACTGAACTAATGTTCAGGTACTTGGAAAAGATCCATATACAAACCCGGCGATAAATCGGGTCCCCCAACAGCCAATCTTACTTTCAAGGGTACGCATCTGTTCCATTCTTTTCTTTGATTAGGCTATCGTCTAAAGCTTCATTTCAGGTACAGCCGTCTTCGTCCAGTGTATCATAACAAATGTCGCACTCAATAATCAGTAAGGTTCGCTTCCAGAGGGTAACCCACGTTCATGTCAGCTCACCGGTTCTAGAGCGAACTCAGACATGGTGTTCAAGATCGATGATGGTCTTCCAACCACTTATACTCGGGCGGCTCTTGCGTCTAAACCCGGCTTGATCACCACGGTGTTCCACCAAGATGGTCTTTCACCAGGAGAACACACGATATTCATTCAAAATGGTCGCGAACGAGGCGGTCCACCCGAATTCAACTCTACTGCGATTTTCTTGGACGCCATCATCTTCACGTTAGTGAAAACCATGATTCCTTTCTATCGTATGGATGCTCATTACTAGACTTAGGACCGACAACAGAACACTGGGGATTGAGGTGTCCGATGCGTCCAACATGCCCACTGAACCTCCTCTCCCTTCACGGGCCAAATCAAACACTGCACTCATTGCCGCAATTGTTTGTTCAATCACTGCCGTTGTCATCATCGCAGTGGCGCTCTGGTTGTTCCTTCGTAACCGCCAGCAACGTAAGAATCGTGCCGAACGTCCTATATCCATCTACGCTCCGTCCACATCATACGCGCCTACCAGCCGCCAAGGCGAACCATCTGAATGGACATCCGTGACTTCCCCTTCATCTGGCCAAAGCTTTGTCTCGCGCGACGGCTTGATGACTTACTCACAGTCAGATGATGCGACGTCTCAGTGGATGGGTTCTCAAACCACTCATATGCACAGGACTGTACCATCAAGAGATTTTTCTGTGACCTCGTTCACTGCCCCCACTGTTTCCCAGTTTCAGCCCAGGGCAGAGAAGACTCGGGTAGTTAACGGCCCTGTTTCATTACTACCACCACCGTACTGCACGTAGGTGCCTTGTTGCAGGTTTGCGTTATCCTTGGTGTTCGTACTGTTGTGTGTAATACTCTTCTTTGAGTTCCTTAGAAATATACCTGTTGCTGAAGTACCCTAACACCTACCCAGGCACATCGAAGCCTGCGTGAAGACCATCCCTAAGTTCTCATGAGGTAAGACTTTAATACTGTCTGTGACGCTATCCGCCTTCAACTCGCACCCAAACCGATCTTAGCAATTGTAATATTCTGATGGCCAATACTGCGGCCAACATGTCAGAAATATCCGTTCCGCGCAAAAGTGCTTTGACCGCCGTTTGATGCTCTGGTGACAATCTGCAAGACGTTTGCAGTTGGGGCGCTAGAATCTCCAAGGACGTGACCATCTTACGTCCATGAAACTCACAATCTTTGAGTATCGAAGATCGAAGTTGGGCCCACACGAATGCGCGGAATCAAAAGCGCGTCCGCGGGGTGAGCAGGTGACGTCACTCTTCATCATAGGGGCCCTAAAGGATAGGAGTTGCATCTTGGGAGGAGGCTGACATCCGCTGTCGTCCGTCGTCTATAAGAACGCGACATGCATCTTTCCACATCTCTATCGAATACCACCATCATCCTCGTACCAAGAAGCACCAGCAATCACCAAGATGTTCTCCAAAGTCAAGCAGTTCTTCGCCAAGAAGGCCTCCGTAAAGGTATGTTTCCTTTCTCCTCAATGACAACGCCTCTCATCGTAGCTCTCTAGGTTCTGCCTACTCCCCCTGTCATGGGTCACCGTCAGTCGGATGACGACAAGACCCTTGTCAACACCCCGGACTCATCATCCACGTCCACCCTCGTCGATGGTCCTGCTGTGTCGATCTCCGACTTCGAGTTCCTTGAAATGACCCACAGGTCTACGACACATGATGTCTGGCACGTCAGCCACAACGACTCTGGCAAACACTTTGACTTGAGGACCAGTGCCAAGAATGCGTCCACCTATGAGGACTTCACCAGAGCTGCTGCCGAGACTGAAGTCTACGACAAGATTGAGGGTCATCAGCACTTCGTGGAGAGGGTAGCGAAGTGGGATGAAGCTAGGGGAACATACCAACTGACGCAGCACCTGCCGTTCTCGCTGAAGGATGTCGCAGAGCAGTTGCCAGCGAATGGAGGACGCGCTCAGCTTTACGGCGCGCACATGCTATTCGCACTCGCCATCCTACACACCAAGAAGATTGTTCACAGCGACGTCAAGTTATCCAACGTCTTCCTCTCCGAGGCTGGTCGCCCTCTCTTGGGTGGTTTGGGCCGCGCGAGGGCTCTCCAGCCTGTCCTCGTGTGCGACCCCGATTTCGTGGACTTTAATGTCAATCCAGACGCCGATGGTGGATATTTCCACTTCGAGACCAAGTATGAAGAGAAGCAGCGTTATGCTGAAGATATCCGAGGATTGGGTGCAGCCATATATGAGATGCACACGGGCGAAGTGAGTCCATGAGTTTACTTCGTGGTCATCCATTTCTCATCTTCGTTCGTTAGGTTCTTGAATTTGATGCCCGAGGCGAGGCGATGCTGCACGAAATGCACCTCCCACCACTGTTGGGAGACCTCTTGGAGCGCATCTTCGGCAAGCAGGCGTCACCCCTCAAGACCAACCTCGCCTATGTTCGGTCCCATCCGTATTTCGCCAACATTGATTGGAGGCAAATTGCCTTCCCTAATCTTGCGGACGCGACCTACCACCACAGTCCCCTCGAGTTCCCCAAACCTGAGGTGGATGGTCCCGTCTACGTCGACATCCCTGAAATTGATTGTGATTGGGAAACCTCGTACGGGAAACCTCGACCACCCCCACCTCCACCACCACCATCACCCGTCGAGGTCGACATTATGGACCTCAAGCTCGATGAACTAGTCGGGCGATATGCTCCACTGAAAGGTGTTCGCGTACCAAAGTACTTTGAATCAGCAGAAGAAGAAGAGGCGATGTTGGGGTCGTCGTTCGAGTTATGAAGGAGGAGGGTGATGTGGGGTTGAAGGCAGCCATGGAGTAGGGAGAGGACGGCGCGTCGACAGGGCACCTGGAAGAGAGGGGATGGTGATAGCGTGTGGCCAGCTCACTATCATCAGAACCTTGACTCCGGATCCCTGAGATTGCACCTAGAGAAGTGGGGATGGTGGTAGTGTCTGGCCAGCACTATGCATCAGAACCTTGACTCTGGGGATCTCTGATATGCGCGTCGGGAAGTGCGGAGAGAGGAATTGGGAATCTAAAGGAACCGGGAATGAAGATGAGCAAGAACGAGGATACCCAGATTGATGATACCATTATGAACAATTATGCACCCACCATTTTCGTACCTTCATTTTACCTTTGTTTCGACGCGACCTCTGGCCCGTCCCCACATTCGTTTGTATTTCCAATATCATTCCTTTACCTCTCCCCACGAAGCAAAAGAGCTTTGTGGATCTGGTTCTTGTCCAAGGGGGCTTGCTGAGTAGCTACTTGCGAGAAATGGTCAATGACCTCCAAGCACCCAGCATCAACTCCGAAGGAAAAGTAGGATATTCAAAGTGGCGAGATAACCGCACTAAATATCTGAGTTGACGACATAAATTATGATCTGGTTATATTACGGATTGAGTAGAGATGATATGCTGAAGTGCTGCAAAAAACCTATCCATTACACCAATGCCTTGACCTTTTGTCTGACATCTTTAGCTTTAGAGCTTCCCCTCCCTTTCATCTTTCCAAAGACAACAACCTTACCCCTCTGACCTGCTCTGCCAGATCGCCCAGCGCGATGCAAGAAGTCAATCATATTCCTGGGCTCGTCAACAATGAATATATGGCGCATCTCCGGCGAAAAGTCGAGGCCGCGGGAAAGGAGGGAAGTGGTGATCATGACATGAGGGGTCTGGGAAGGATCTGACGGACTAGGACTGGATGGCGACGCATTACCGTCTTTCCTGTTCGTAGGGACACGGAGGAATCCATCGAGATGGTGATTCGAGCCTTTCTTCCTCTCTGATCCTTGGCTTGTTAGAGCGACGTTCTTGATTGACTTCGAGGTGAGATATTCGCTCAGGGCATCTACCTTGGTGTTCTGATTGCAAAAGATCAAAACCTTCGAAAGCTCCTTGCGATTTTGAGTATCCTCTGCCCAAACGCGACGGATACGATGTTCAATGTCTGCATTTTTATTGCCGCCTGTCCAGCTCGCGAATTCGGTTTGCAGTGTTTTGGGGAGCTGATGAACGCCAGGAGAAACAAGGCGGCGTAGTTTGGGGTGGTGAGTATCAAGGTAAGTGGCGAGTGCTGAGGGGATGGTAGCGCTGGTCAAAACGAGGTTAAAAGGGTAGTCGTGAGGTACGATAACATTGGTGTCAGGGCTGTTTGGAGGAACGGTGTATCCACGAGCCGCAGCGATGTCAGACAGAAGCTTCATGGTAATTTCTTGGAAGTCTGGGTCTGTCATAGGACAATAAACTTTAGCGACCAAGGGGGAGGGAATATGAGGACAAGAATTTACCCATTAACACGTCCGCCTCGTCAATGACAACCCATTCAACATTTGCCAATCCCATCTCAGGCTTTCCGGGCCCAAATCTATCCCGTCGACTTGGTAGAGGTGGATCCTGACTTTCGTCATTATCTTCGACTTCGGCCTTATCCCAACCTCTTCCCTTGATCATGTCCATGAGTTTATTCGGAGTGCCGATTACCATGTCTACGGGCCAATTGGACTTGCGCTTTTGAATGACGAGTTCGGACGTGCCATTGCTGCCCTTGACCTCGGAAACTGATTCGTCCACATGACGAGAGCTTCTCGTATTGGCTCGACTCGCACAAAGGATTCGGAGCTTGACTTCATGGATGATCGATTTGGAGAACGACGTTAGTTGGCGAGACAGTTCGTGTGTAGGCGCAAGGACAATGGCTCGGGGGTTCAGTGGAAGAGCATCTTCCTGTTGGTTTGCTCTACCAAGGGGCTCCGATTGTTTGAGAGCTTGTATTACGGGGAGTAGGTATGCAATAGATTTACCCGAGCCGGTCTCTGACGCGAGAAGGACTTGCTTCCAAGACGAGGCTGAAGGGGTTTCGGTTTCTGGACGGATCTCAGAGTTTTCGAGCAGCCATTTCAAGCTAAGCGACTGGATAGGTGTCGGATTCGAGTTTGGGCCTATGATATCCTTCAAACAGGTCAAAAGGCCGGGAAGCAGCGGGGGCGAAGAAAAACTGGTAGGAACGTCCTGCATAGTGTCATCCTCCCGGCTGGTGGTTAGCCTCCTTGCCCGACGATCATCTTTGACGCTCCTACCGATTGGATGAGCTCTCCAGCAGGCATTCACGCGCACGCGTTGAAGAAGACGCACCGAGACTTTGACTTTCTGTGTAAATCGACATCCCAGTCCCAGTTTCCAGCAAGTCCGTCATTTTTTACCTTCGGTGTTGATGACGTCGACGATGAGGGTGGGAGTGGTCTTGGTGTTCGCTTCCGAGACCCAAAGTCCTCTTGGGGTGGACGACCAATGTGCGGAAGCGCGTCGCGTTCGAACTTGGGTCGCGACTCTGCGTTCCTCTCGCGAGGGGTCGGCTTCAAGTTCTTCTCTAGCCGAGTACGAGAGGTCCCTACGGGAGTAGTATGTCAAGACACAAGAAAAATCATAGAAGGAGGTGAATTCTTTACTTTTCACAGTCTGACTGGCGCCTTTCACCAATCGCTGGGACTCATGGTTCGCAGTAGAGTGAAACGAGGAAAATATGGTCTTCGCACAGTGCCGAGGGAGAAGAGGACAAAGAAAGTACGACATTTAGAGTTGCCTGGACGTGGTGGACTTGAAGGAGAAACAGGATCGGCGTCTACTGAGTTGACGCGATGACGCCCGTTCCCTTCACTTCGCCTGGCTTCAACGAGGTTCCATGTGTTCATACTAATACTATCACATACCGACCTTCCGCAGACTTGGTCGCGCAAATGCAAACGTTTGTGGCTTGTACCGACAACGGACTCGATACGACGCGCTGGAGTTCGCGTCGAAACACACAAGACAAGGAAGAAAATGGTGTGGTATAATTCCATATTCCGCGTACCCTCACACCTCTGCCATCGATCCTGGATAGCATTGCTCAATCCGCTCTCAATTCATGCCCCCCAATACCTTTCACGATTTGCTCAGAATCAATCCTGTGCTTGACTTGCCAATGTGCCACCCTGTCATTGGGTGCTAGAGGATCCTAGCTGGGCTAACGCGTAGGGAATTGCTGGCCCAACAAAAGCAGCATCTGTTGTCATAAAGTAAAGGGTATTCGGATATCCATCGCGCGCTCTCTCGGCAAACGACTCTTTGCCATTGAGGGTGCTACCTAAGCTCTTCGCGTCGCCGAGGCCTCAGAAACCATTGTACTCCCAGTCGATGGTAGCCAAGTTCTGACTAGTACGCCCCAGACTACTTCATGCCCTCTTTTTTAAAAAAGAAGCCTTACTTTTTGCTCCGTTACGTCCCCTCTGCAGATCCGCCGCAATCTTCCGCTGGGCCGTCATGCCAGCCCCGCTCTTCCTCACACATATATGGGGGGAAGGCAGCGGCCAACCAATCACTACAGAAACGGAAGATACCCGAGGCCTGAAGAAGCCGACCCGCAATATCAAGGAGTTGCATCAAATGGTGAGATGTGAGACAAAGTCCGCCGTTTGCGGTGTTGAGTCCAATGGTGCTGATATGTGACCTCAACCTCTCAGAGGATATATCAATAAATAACCGGAGGAGTCAGAAGGTCCCTTACATCTCAGTCGCTCATCTTTCAATTGTATCTGGACCCTCATATTATGGCTTCGCCGAGATCGTCTCCAAACTCCCCATGTCCTTCATTCTATTTATCTTGGTCTCCGCGACCTTTGTTCCTTTCCTTTCCCCAGTGTTCTCGATAGCCCAGCCCTTCAATGTCACAGTCGATGGTGGCTGGATGAAAAGCCGGATCGAGTCCGCTGCAAACGATTCAACCGATGGGTTCCCCCAGGCTATGAATGGTGGGTGCATTAACCTTTGAGTCGACCGCTACCAGTACATGAAAGACACGTCCCCTGCAGGAACATGGAGCTTGTCTATTTACGCTCGAGATGATCCTATGGGTCCACCACCCAACGCAACATTCAGATTCAATGGTAAGACACATCGCTTCGTGACTTACTACTAGATTCGGTTGACGCCGCGTTGACTCAGGGACAGCAGTTTACGTTTCTTGCATCCTAACTGATGTCACCGCTGATGGGATAAGGTGTGTTGCGTTGTTCAACAATCAAGTATTCCGCACCAGCTTATGGGCATTTCCTAGAGCGAATTCTGAAATGTTGTTCTTCCTGGATGGGGGAGAGCCAGCGAACTTTACAAGAGGCAAAGTGGGCGACGGTACCTACCAAGTTTCCTCGGTGTACCGCAAGGACGGGCTTTCTGACCAGGAACATGAGCTCGTCATCCAAAACGGGCGCCAGACGAATGGGACGTACATGCATGTTGTGGCACTGCTTGACGCAATAATATACACGTATGTGGATTTGCTAGATTTGTTGGGAGTGGTTGATGAAAAGGAACATGATCCAGGACAGGCAACGGGACGGTACTCCCTGCGGGCCCAGAGAATGGGTCAGCGTTGAGTAGACCAGCAGCTACTAATAAGGAGAAGATAGGTATCACAGTTGCAGCCGTTCTCGCGGTGCTTGGTGGGTTGATCGTCGCAGCCATGACATATTGGCTGGCCCCATGTGTCATGAGACGCAAGGCATCTTCGCTGAGATCGACTTTCTCATTCAAATCAATATTCGTGCCGACGCCACAGATCCCACCGCCTACGCCATTTTTAGTGTACAACAACCCTACAAACGTCCAGACGACGGGGACGACGGGAACGGTGGTCGCGTCAGACGCCGGGCTGCTTTCATGGCTAGATGGCATGTCTAACCATGCCGGAAGTCCGAGGGGGACTGTATCAAACACAATGCGAACGCACCATCGAGACACATTGGCTCCTAGTCTTCCGTCGCGACGTGAAACAATACTCTCGTTTAGTTAGTGACCACTATTTCTTCGCAATCCTTTAAGGTAGTATATTTATGACCATACCTGAGCGTATCACGCGAGCCCTATGACGACGGAATCACTGAAGCTTCACAGACAGAAAGAACCTTCATTCGAAGGTATGGATACACATGTCAAGCTTGTTCAGCTGGTTGAACGGAATGCCTGTTTATATACGGCGCTTCTTCTCCATCTCAGAATGTGCGTTCAACGGAAGTTTGGTGTCGGCGACTAGTCAATCGGGCGTAAGCGATCGAGCTCTAGGAGAAGATGAACGGTGAGACTTACGACCGAAGATGTCAGAAGGCTCTATCGTTTCGTCACGACCCATCAAGATGTCCAAGTGGATATTGGAGTCGTCGAAGCCAGGCATGTGAGGGTTCTAAGGAGTAGCCTTCAGCAGAGGGCAGCTGGGTTACATGGAAGGATGGTTACCTCAGATACGATGCGTCGTTCCATGAGAAGACGCATCGGCGCGTGCATACCTTGTGCATTACGCAAGAGATTGAGTTTGGTAGCATCCCGCGTCTCATCCCACTGTTCCAAGTCAGGAGAACTGAAGGGAAGATGATACGCGAGCACACACATTCTCCAGTCGACCTTTCAGCTCGCTTTGCGTCTTGACCTCGGCAGCGATGCTGCGGGGACCATACTGCATGGTATCATGGAGGCCGAGACTATTGGATGTGTCTTGAACAGAGGCAGACTTGGGTCCTTGGCTGGGAACGAGGCGGAGAGAGCTGTCCTGGGTACATCAATAGATTTTGAGCTTGAAGGTCCGAGAATCGCAGAATTGAGCTCACCATGACGGTAGGAAGAAAGGAAAATGAAGTGCCAGCTTGAGTCTGATCGAACGCGTACTTCATGTTCAGGGGCGTATTAGTCAGCACAGGATGTATAGCAGAGCAAGCTGCATCGCTTTCAGTTTCAGTCTTCCCCCAACTTTTTGCGGGGAAATAACATCTCCTCGCCCTCTAAATTTACTCTGAGGTGAGAGCGGAATTCGTTCCTGCGAGAAACATGGGCTAAATTGTAGCGTACCAGTAGCCATGAGCAACCGGCCAGCGAGGTCGGCCAGTATACCCATTCCACGGAACACCTCTTCTTTGCCTTCGCCATCGAGGAACTTGGAGACCGTTCTGTCTGTGCCTTTCTTGCCCCCTCATAGACCTCGAATTGTATCAGGATCTACCAGTCACACTCGACTCATTTCGCCAGATGATCACAGAGGTCTCGGTGCTTCCCATGTCCCTCGCCACCCAGGGTCTAACCCAGCTATGCCTCCATTTACCAGTGCTTCACCGGTGCGACCGACCTCTCGCTCGCTCACAATGACGTCCGGGATACCTCAGCGAAATACCCAACGAATTCCGTCCTTTGAACCCCGTATCGTGAGAGGGGACAGCTCGTCTCGTACTCAACCAGACGTGGTATGCTTGCCTTCTTCATCCACCTCAGTACCCGTACCTTCGTCTAGAACTCGACGAACGAGTGGCACCGGTGTTAGAGCGCCCAGTGCTCAACGAGGTCCATCAGCCGTTCCCCACTCCGTAGGCTCCTCTAGCGAGCCTTCTAATATACCTAGTACATCCTCGGCCTCCGGCTTTCCACGACCAGCGTATTTGGAACACTCGGCACTGAGGCATCTCCTTCGAACGGAGGAACCCCCTCAATTGCCTGCAAGGAAGGTTGACACTTCTGCGAGCAGTGGCTTTGGGGTGGGATCCAATGACCGGGCCAGTCCCTCCATGGATAGCGATGACGATGGTACTGGGACGCCCCCTCGGGCTATGTCAGCTTCTCCTAGAGCCACCTCCCGGTCGAGGTCTGCGATCAAGCCTGCCGCCATCACCCATGCCATCCTTCCCAGCAGGTGGTCAGAGGAGCACCGGCATCAATCCCTGTCTGTCTCCTCTGACGGACGGGAACTCACCTTTCAAGGTAAGTTCCACTTTTGTCTCCGTTGGCCGTTGCTTACTCCATTCTAGCCAATTCTTTGAACGGTGAGAAAGATTCGGCCGCGGCCAGAACCATACATCCTGCGCCGGCTGCTTGCGGCATCTACTACTACGAAGTCGAGGTCCTCAGTAAAGGGCCGAAAGGGAGGCGAGTTGCTTTTCAGATATACGTGCCATTCTTCTGACCTTCATTTGATTAGCTATGCGAGTGTTGGGTAAGCTAACGCCGTTTCATGGCAATTCTCGCTAACGCTTCACAGTTTCTCTGGTCCCGACATCAAGCTAAATCGTTTACCTGGATGGGAGAGGAATTCATGGGGTTATCATGGTCACGATGGATATACGTATGCCTCAGATCGAGAAGGTCAAACATTTGACGCTGCGTTCCAGAGTTTGTTTTTTCTCTCGTCCTTCAATCATATCATCTCACTCGTCATTCTCCGTCAGCTGGTGATGTTATTGGTTGTGGCATCGATTTTACCACTCGACGGATGTTTTACACCCGAAATGGATCATTCATCAGTATGTTTCTACCTCCTCTTACAGATTTGTTGTTGACGGTTTCTAATAGACCACGCGTTTGACAATGTTGGGAAGGATGGGGATATATATCCTGCCGTTGGCATGCGACATAGTGGTGAAAGTCTTCGAGTCAACTTTGGCCAGGATCCGTTCAAATTTGACATTGAATACCACATTCAACAACAAAGAAGCACGGTCTGGAATTCTATCCTGATGACACCTATCAGTGGGCAAGTCGTCGAAGGGCGCCCAGGAGAAGTGTCGGAAGAACAAGCGAAAGGCAGAATTAACAAGTTAATTCTGTCGTATTTGGCCCATCACGGCTACGCCCGCACTGCTCGTGCTTTTCAAATGCAAATTGCACACGCACGGGAAGGGATTTCTGGCGACGCGGATATTGAGATGGAGGGGACGGGTGTTGACGAAGCCTTGGAGAAGGAGATCGAACAACGCACACACGTTGTACACGCCGTGATGGATGGGGACATCGACAATGCGATAGAGGAGACCAAGCGCTGTTACAAGGAGGTACTGGAAATGGATAATGGACTTGTCTTGTTCAAGCTCAAGTGTCGGAAGTTTGTGGAGTTGGTGATGACGGCCACGGAGATGAAGGACAAGATGGGAAATGGGGCCGACGACGATGGGATGATCATGGACGTCGATGAAGATAGCCATCTGGCTAACGGTGAGGCTGTCGCTGCCTACGAGAAAACTCTGACGGATGCTATTGCGTATGGCCAAACTTTGAACAACGAGTTTAGAGATGACAAACGACCCGAAGTTCAAGAAATATTGAAGCGCACTTTCGGCATTTTGGCGTTCTACGACCCTCGCAAGGCGTCGGGAAGTACACCGGACGTGGTTGGGAAGGACTCCCGCCTGGAACTCGCCAGCGAGGTTAACCAAGCGATTCTCAAATCGCAAGGTAAGCCTACGCAACCTATACTGGAAACGGTTTACAGGCACACGGCGGGGTGTATAACTCAACTCGGACTTCTGGGTGTTGGATCGGCGGCCTTTGCAGATCTGCAGAAAGAACTCCTGGAATAACCATGGTGATTGACCTTTGGAGGTGGGGCATGCCGTTTCATGAGCTCTGTGTTTTATCTATTCTGTACGTTTATTGTAATTGTAAGTAGAAAGTTGCTTTGGTGCTGGTTTCAATGAATGCCCACTCCTGCTCACTTGATCGAATGTCAAGATCTTGGATCGGGCGCTCAATTATTTGTCAGCACAAGCGCCCTGCGCAGTCTCCGAACTTGGAATGTGGTCGCAATCCCACCGTACTCCGTCTTGTCAAACCCTTTCAACGTTAACAACGCTCTCCAACCATGGCGACGCAACCGGTCTTGGAGGAAGGAAAGCTTCTCAGCGAAGCTCTCAATACCGTCAAGATTCAGGTGCAGCAGATGAAGCGTCACTTGGTACGTCAGCTTCATCATAATATTGAACCAATGTTTGAGGTAAATACTCTGGCTACAGGAATTGGATCAACTTATGGACGCATTGAAAAGCGCGAGTCTTATGCTGGCTGAGCTCAGAACCTCTTCGCTGTCCCCCAAACAGTACTATGAACTTTGTGGGTTTAATATGTCCGCGTATGCGTTTCCTTCCTCAAGATTTTACAGACATGGCGGTATTCGACGCCTTGCGACACCTTTCAAATTACCTTTACGACGCACATACGCAAGGACGCCATCACCTCGCCGACCTCTATGAACTAGTTCAATACGCTGGCAATATCGTTCCTCGGCTTTACCTCATGATCACAGTTGGCGCCGTTTATATGTCCATACCTGAGGCACCGGTAAAGGAAATCATGAAGGATATGATGGAGATGTCTCGCGGTGTCCTGCATCCCATACGCGGTCTCTTTCTGAGACACTACCTCAGCGGTCAAACTAGGGATCATCTGCCAGTGGGAGTCGACCCAGGGTGAGACCTTATGGCCACATGAGCGCGCGCCATTGTTGACACTCTTCTGTAGACCTGTAGGATGCCTTCAAGACTCTATAGCATTCGTGATAACCAACTTCATCGAGATGAACAAACTCTGGGTTCGTCTACAACATCAGGGACACTCGCGTGATCGAGAAAAGCGCGAGCTGGAACGGAGAGAGTTAAGGATATTGGTTGGCACAAACCTAGTCCGTCTAAGTCAACTGGATGGAGTCGACTTGGATATGTACCAGCGAACGATACTGCCTAGCGTGCTGGAACAGATAGTTAATTGCAAGGACGTCATTGCTCAGGAATATCTTATGGAGGTCGTGATCCAGGTGAGTCCTTCCCCGCCCTTCCACTCTCATCATGCTGACTTTGACTAGGTTTTCACAGATGAATTCCATCTTCACTCCTTGGGTCCCTTCCTCTCTGCAACCGCTCAACTGCACCCAAAAGTTAACATTAAACAAATCGTAATTGCTTTAATCGATCGGCTTGCAGCGTACGCTGCACGTGAGGCCGAGAGTGAGGACCCGGAGGAGACCAAGAGACAAGAAGAAGCTGCTGCGAAGCGTCTAGCGGAGAAGGTTAAACTTCAGAAAGCCCAAAGAACGATACGCGATACGTCGGCTGTTGCGGCGGTTACACCGACCACGGAGGCAAGTCCATGGGGTGCAGTGTCGCCCCCACAATCACCACAAGCTACTGTCGTCCCGGAACCGAGCATAGCGGAAGTGAACGGTGCGAATGGAGCTGTGGATGGTGAAAAGGTGGATGAGAAAGGAAAGAGCCCAGAGGTACCTGGGGCGGCGGTGAAGAAATTCAGAGGAGTTCCTGAAGACGTTCGACTGTTCGAGGTCTTCTGGGGGCAGGTAGTGGAGCTGATTAAAGTGAGTTTGCTCTCTCGCGCTGTGGTGGCCTTTCGACTCATGTCCTCCGTAGGCCCGCCCCGATTTATCAATACAAGATATCACAGCCCTATTGGTGTCGCTAACAAATCTGTCGTTGAGTTGCTATCCAGACAGATTGGAGTATGTCGATCAAGTTCTAGGGTTCACCGCCGAAAAGATCAAGGAATTCACTGAAAGGTTTGCGCACTCACAACGTCATGTTTACCATCGTTGATGTCGTATTATAGTCCGGATCTACATACCCAACAAACAGCGTCAAATCTAGCTGCCCTCTTAGTTGCCCCGATCAACTCATACCAATCGGTCCTGACGCTTCTCGCCATACCCAATTACGTCCCTCTGCTATCTCAACAACTTTTCTTTACCAGGCGATCTATCGCCCACTCTATCATCTCCTCGGTCCTGAAGAATGAAACAATAATCGAAACGCCGGAAGATTGTGACGGTGTTCTGGAGCTGTGTCACGTCCTCATCAAGGACCAAACGGATTCTTCAAACCCCAATGCTAATAACCACCAACCTAATGCCAAGGAAGTGCGTCGGCAAGGCCCACACCTTGTTGAACGCGAAGAGATGGCGGAAGAACAGGGATGGGTTGCTAGGATGGTTCATCTCTTCCGTGCTGAATCTCTGAGTGTGCAATTTGAGGTGAGAAGCTCCACAGTCTGTGTCTCATTTGGGTATCCATTCTTATTTTGATTGCCGTAGCTACTGCAAGTTGCACGACGGCATTTCGAAGCCGGTGGAGAACGCATGCGATTTACTTTCCCCGCGTTGATCACCTCTGCTATCAAGATATGTAGACGGTACAAGGTTGCTCAACATCTGGTACGTTTGCCTCCATTCCTCTCCATGCTCTTTAGCCTAATTCAGCCTCCTAGGAACCTGACTGGCGGACGAAAGTCGCTAACGTCCTGAAGTTTGTTCGTCAACTCACCTCCATCCTAGCCACTCAGGTTGAGGCTCCTACAATTGCACTTCGGCTGTTCCTCCTCGCTGCGCAAATAGCCGATGAATGCGATTTCGAGGACCTCACATACGATCTCTACGTTCAAGCGTTCAGTGTTTACGAAGACTGTATATCCGAATCTCGCGGACAGCTGCAGGCTATTACGTTGATAATTGGCACGCTGGCTGGCGCGAAGGTATTTGGTGTTGATAATTATGACACGCTGGTTACCAAAGCCGCGTTGCATGGCGCGAAGCTGTTGAAGAAGAGTCATCAATCCACGGCTGTTGGTCTTGCGAGTCATTTGTGGTGGCAGGAGTCGGCTCCTGGTGCGGATGGGGATTCTGCTGTCGGGAAGGAAGCAAACACGGAGAATTCGTCGCAGGCGGAGGATGGGGAGGATGTACCAAAAGCGGTAGGTCGATTGACGAACCGTATTGGTTTCTGATCTTGATAGCATCATCTCTAGTACCCTCACCAAGACAGCAAGCGTGTTCTGGAATGTTTGCAAAAGTCACTGAGGATAGCCAACTCGGCTATTGAGGAGATTGTGACCGTTCAACTCTACTGCGACACCCTTGATCAGTATCTTTACTATCTCGACCGTGGTGCTCCAGCTGTGCGTCAATTTCTCAATCCCTTTTTACTCACCGTCTGATCATCACCCTTGTCAGGTTGCTCCTAAATTCGTCAACAGCTTGGTTGAGCTCATCACGTCAAGTATTGACGCGATCTCTTCCCCCGATGTCCACCCGTCTCAGAGAGCGCCTCCAGGGCTACTGGAGGGTGTCCAAACGCCTGAGATGATTACCCGGCACTTCCGGAATACACTGCTGCATATCCAACGAAGGAAAGGTGCCGCAACTGCCGATGACGCAAGCGGCGGTAGTTGGGACGAGGTTGATGTGGTCGGAGCTTCGTTGAAGATGGGCATTGCTCGATAGTTGTCACTCTATCTTTGGAGCTTCTTATATCTTATACGTTGGCTCCGTATGGACTCGTATGTTGTGGACATTAATGCTTGTAGTGTGCATCCGCTTTGTCGGTGCATGTGCATGTTGTTCTTTCGTTGGCTTAGATCGCCTGTTTCTGATGTTTGTATTTACTTATCTGGATTAGTAGGAGTGCATTCTTCTTCATTGCTTCAAGTGCACAGTGTACTGCATCGCCAGTTGATGCGTGTTGGCTCTGGGAAATATCTCGGTCAGTGGATGAAGGGTGACATGCATGGGGAAATCACCCATAGCAGTAGGAAAACATAGGCATGCTGCTCTCTACTTGAATCTCAGAGCTTAGAGCTTAGATACCTAAGTACATGCGTAGAACCCACAATGAGCATCCTTCCTGTGTCTCGTGATGACAGTTCAATCGGAGTGTTCACCGTTCACATTGTTCGGAAGCTCTCTTCAGGCCCCCATGATCCCGCAGTAAAGTCCATAGAGCGGTAAAGGACCTTACAATTGGCTTGATGCTCAGTGAAGCCGACTATGAATCGGGGGACTCGTGCCCCTGGAATAGGATAGGGGATCGCCGGTGCTCTCACTGGAAGCCTGCCGTGCGAGCCTGAGTACGCTGTATACTTTCGTGTCCTCGGGCATAGCTCTTTGGAGCTACTTTCTACGGGGTTCGATAACCGTAATGTCTTCAATCAGCGGTAAATTTATACTGGACGCTCTCAACGCCTAAATACGCCAAAGAGAGTTGCACGATATGCTTCTCGATGTTGAACATATGGGGTGGAAGTTATCAAGTGAGATCCTGAAGCAACAAACCATCATTCGGTTGCCCAGACATACACTTGAAGGTCTCCAGGCTGAAACGGGCCTAGCGTAGTGTTATCGGGGATTAGTCGATTGTAGCCAGCGGTGCCGAGGAGGCGGCTGGCAGGACGAGCGTAATTCACTGCTTGTAAGACTCGTAGTTTGATCCCAACTGATTTCATAGCACATCAAAATGATGGTGATGTGCTTTTGTCAATTTTCGAGGGGAGGAGGAGGAGAACCACCCTAATCAGCCGAAAAAGATGATTTGGAGGAAAAGATGGGCCTGGCTGCGGAGGATGGGAATTTACGCGGTTGCGTCGCTCGATTTGGGTATTTCCGGAGGCAAAAATGGGGAATGAGTTGCAATTGGGCCTGAAAGTGGCCTTTAACCCATTTCAATTCCACTGTTGCGAACGCCGGCGACCGCTTTCTTTCTTATCCTCGTCGTCGTTGTCGTCGTCGTTGGCCACAGTCGACCGCTCGGTGCAGTCAAGAATCGCAAAGATCCTGGGCTGCTGGTCGCCTGTGTCCTCTTCCACAAAACTCGTGAGTCCACGTATTTCTCCGGACTCTGTTTCAGCGCTGTAACCGCGTCCCATATGGTGATTTTGAAGCTGGCCGTCGTTGCGCCCGTCCATGGCTGTTCTCGCTCCTCCAGACTGGACATACTCAACTAGAGACAACAAAATGGATGTCCCCGCCTCAAATCCCTCAATTCCACGTCAAAGAGCGTCTCCAAACGATCATGCTCCATCGCAGGCCCACTCCCAAGGACATCAGCAACTTCAAGGTCAAGCTCAACAGCAGCAAGGGTTTCCTTTCTCCGTGCAGCAGCAGCCTCAAGGTAGCTGGACACCTTCGATATCGGCGCCCCCATTCTATCCTTCTTTCTACCAAAACCAGCAGCAGCAGTCGCCACAATTTGCTGTTCATGCTCAAGGCCAAGTGCCGCACCAGCCTGCTTTCTACGATGCTACCGCAAATGCCCAGCTGGCCCAGTGGGCTTATCAGCAAATGATGTTTAACGCCCAGCAAGGCTTTCCCATGATGCAGCCTCAGCAGTTTCCTTCTCAGCAACGTATGAACCCAGGTCCTTCAAACGATTATTATGCCCAAAATCAGATTACCGGATCCTTGACCCCTTACTCAAGTGGCACACCACCTCCCCAGCGCAATCAGGCTGATCTTCAAAACAACAATCCCCAGCAAGTCGCTTTTCACCCCTACCGTCGGCCCAACCGCCAGCCTTCCCACTCCAATGATAACAATGACTGGCGCTCAGGTGGACCGTCTCATCCTGCTTACGCTCGCCCGGACGCGTCTGGTTCTACCACATCCGTGAATTCGTCCAGCAGTCAGCGGCCCCGGACCAATAGTACACAGAGTGCTCAAAGCGGCCCGAATTCGTCGGCTTCAAATGGTAGTGTTCGCAGTCGGAATGGCTCCCCGGCTATCCCTTCAGGCTCTTCCAGAAGCTCTCCTGCTCCAACGTCACCCACGAGTGTATCTAGTGCTTCATCCTCCAGAATCCCGCCTCACAATCGCAAACTGTCTTCGTCCTCTTCCAACTCCAATGTCCCTTCCGTACGGTCTGCTAATCACTCACCGGTGGCCCCCACTGCGTCAACTGCAGCATCTACCTCGACCACCACTCCCAATACCCTAGCCACCCCACGCCCTGTGCGACCCTCGCCTCTGTCGCAGGGTAACTTCACTATCGCAGAGAAACGGATGTCCAGGGATGATAGTGATCTTGATCCGTCCCCTTCAGCCGCGATGCGGAGTGGTGGAATTAAAGGCCGACTAAAACGGGTGTTATCACTTAGCGCTACGTCGACACTTCGAGAAGAGGAATCAGACACTGAGGAACGCTTACCCCGCCCCTCTGACGTGTCGGGGCTTAGTAGATCAACTGCATCTGCGTTACCTGCTTCCACGTCCGCCGATCCCAAGGTTCCAGACGATGATGCAGAGTCGACGGCTACTGTTCAGACCAAGAAGAGAGGTCGTGCTGCGTCTCTGTTCAACCTACGCCGCAACGCAAGCACGGACAACATCTCGTTGTCATCAACTGTTAGTAGCGCCAGTGTTATGATTCGTAAACTGGGATCTATGGGCCGACTTGCTCGTCGCAACTCTCTGGCTGGCATCGCGTCGCTGTTCAAGGATAAGGATAAGGACAAGGACGGCGAAGGTAAAGATAAGAAAGGCAAGAAGAAGGACAAAAAGGCCTCCTCATCGAAGGGCGAAGCATCTGAAGCGAGTGTTTCGCATGTCACCGCCGAGCTCGACAGGATGGGTAGCGACTGGAGCGACGAGTTCAAAGGCCTCAGTCCAGCTGCCGAGTTGGCTAGACGTCATACCCTTAAGAGCAATCAAGAGGCTGCCGCCAAACTGAAGGCTCAGCAAGAGGCAGCGGAGGCAGCAGCAGCTGCTCAGGCCGCCGATGAGGCTGCGAAAGCCAGTGCGACCAATGGCGTGAACGTCGGTGTCCCGTCTTGGGATAAGAATACAGCGACCAGGCAGGGCTCGCCGTCTCCTGCGAAAGCTGGTGGCATACGGGTCAACGAGGACGGCACGAAAGTCCTCGTGGAGGATGACGAAGAAGACCCCAGCGATGATGGTCACTTCACTCATACCCAGACCCCTCAAGGCTACAATGCTGATGGGTGGGATGATGACGACGATTGGGGAGAGGACGACGAGGATGTCACGATAAGGATGAGTGTCAGTAAAACTGATGAGGGGGACGATGATGTCGAACCTTGGGCTGTGGACGTCCGTCGAAGTGTTGAACGAACCCGTGTGCCAGCGAAGGGTATACTTAAGTGTCAGTCTCTCGCGCGTTTACACAAGAATTTGCGGCTAACATAATTTATGTACAGATGCTAACAACTACGATCAACACGCTTTCCTCGCTGAGCAATCCAACCCTGTCAGACCGCGTTCCAACTCGTACAACTCTTCGCATACTGGCCATGCTGAACTCGGCCCTCTTGCACGCATACCTTCTCCTGACCCCGATCACATCGATGGATTACACCGACACAACTCACATTCTTCATCGCATGGACCGTCGTCGCAGGCTGCGCCTTCAGCACCGGCCCTCCCCCCTCTTTCGTTTGAGTCCTCGTCAACAATTGGGAGTTTGAACCTCGATTCACCGAAGGACATGTCCCCCGCGCCTTCTCCGACTGCGGTGGGGCATGCTCACCCTCCGTCGAACGGCATCTTCAGTCATCCCAACTTATCTGCTCCCACCCTTTCTACTATGCCGTCAGCAGCGCTCACAATGGCTCATCGCTCTGCCACAACGGGGTTGCCAAGTAAGCGGTTGGCTTTCGCCAGCAACCTTGCTGTGTACGACACCTTCTCTGCTACCATGTACGACAGGCGAAGTGAGCCTGCTACATGGAGCCGATTGACACCTGCGCTGGCGCAGAGGATCAAGGAAGAGCTCAATTCTTACAAGATGGAAGAAATGGAGGTACACGCCGCGAGTCGCATTCAGTGAGTGACTCCATCACAATTCACCCGCCGCGTTTACTAACCGATCCCCGTGCAGCACCCAATTCTTTGTTTAACTCTGGATCACCCTTTCAAGTTCGATTAATTTGCGCTCATCGTCACCATCCTTTTTATGCACCGGGTATAATGCGTATCCTTCATGTTCCATCACGTCACTTGGCTCAGGCAAGATATCATCGACCGCTAGAGTCTGCATCCACTCATTCAATATACCCCGACCACGTGTACTCTGTTTCTGGCGTTCCCCTTGCTTCTGAGCCATTTCGTCCATACTCGACTTTCCCGCTGTGTCCTCATTTAACGCTCTCTATTCTATCACATGCGCCTAAAGACGCATATTTACGCTTTCCCCTCTCTCATTTCCCTAACCCACACTGATGGAAGGACATTCATTCCACGCCAGATAATTCATCGTTCCTCACACTCATTCTCGCCTTGATCTTAACAACAACATACCACATCTTCCCCCCTTCTCCATCCATGTTATACGTGTTCTGTCTGTCATCAAACGAAAAATTATACCTAGGCAGTTATTCTACCTGCTTCTCGTCTGCATTCCTCTTCGTGCGTGGGTGTCTGGTTCCAACTGGTATGACCACAGCGTTGAGGGCAGAACGTCAAGGCCGCCAACAAGTGACCTAGACAATTTTTGCGGAGATACAGTACGCTTTGTACTGTATGATATAGAGGTGTTGTTTGCTTGTCTTGCTATGTGTACATACATTGTCGATATCAAATGGTGGTGTAAATTATTTATAACGAATTTGAACGTAATGGGGAAACCCAAGAAGAAAGAGAAGGAGTGATTCTTAAGGTAGGAAGCCTTCGATAAGCTTGTCGATGTCAGCCTCCTTCCAGCGTTTCTCGGTGGCGATGTAGGGCTTCGGCAACCAGTCTTCTTCGTCTTTGCTTGGGTGGCCTAGATGGTCAAGTTTGGACCGTTCGACGTCGGCGTTGAGAACCATGAAAGCGACTGCTTTGGCGCTCATCCAAGCATGCACCATGCCTTCGCCAGTATAGCCTGCTGCTATCCATTCTCCTGGCGCGGCTAGTCTTTGGGAAGCAGGATGTTGAGAAGTAGGTTGGATACGAGGTGCACGACGGCCAGACAATTTGTCGGGTAAACGGCCAACCCAAGGCATGCCATCCGCTGACATTCCCAGAATTCCCGTCCAAACGGACTTTACACGACCTGGATCGATATTGTCTTTCAAGGAGTTTGAATGCGTGTGAGAGTGTCCCTCTTGGTTAACATCAACATCTCCGTCACGGCCTTCTTGACCCCACCCGGAAAAGTATAAAGGAAGGGCACCAGACAGGTAAGATGCTGTAGGGATGTAGAAATCTCGATCATCTGTGTTCCCAAGGGAGTCGAAGAAGGCGTTTTCGGATTGCCCCAAGCCACCGCCAAACATAAGCTCTCCCGCTGGAGATGGGTAGCGATCGGTCGATGTGCGTGTTTGCGGGAACTTTGTCAGATGGGTGTCCCATTCACCTCCAGCAGCTGTCTCGGAGGAACCGAGGATACTATCGTTGTCCGAGACCAATGCCGTTGAAGCTTCGCTGCGAGAAGGACTGTGTTCCTTGATAGTGGACAATTTGGCCGACGGGGGAGCGGGCATTTGTGTCAAGTAGTCCCAGACGTTAGAAGAAGGCGTAGGGTAGAAAACGAACGATCGGGTGCCTATCCATTTGTCTCGAAGTTCGTTGTGGTAGGTGTTTGTGATTTGGTCGACATGTGAAGAAAGAGGGTTCTTGGGGTTTGGCGTAGAGCCAAGGTTGACGCCTGGTCGTTGAGCAGTCATAGTAGCTCGTAGAGGAACTATCTTGCCTCGCAGGGGTTCGAGGAGGTGCGAAGCCCATCCGTTCGTAGCGTGCACAACGTGGGGAGTACGAATGGTGCCCTTTGGAGTCGTAAGCGTATAATATGTCGACTCTGTGGCGACATCTAGACAAGGTGTATGTGTGTATAGGTAAAAGCTACGGATAGATGGAAATTAGTTGGCGTAGTAAGAGGTTGGGTGGGAATATACTTGCTTGTCTGAATATTCCGATAGCAGCCTTGAGAGAATACCGGTGACGAGGCGGTATGGGTGGATGGCACCGGCGATGGTTGAAATGCAACCAACGGCGCGTGGGGAAAGTTGGTATTCCTGGACGTAACATTGTTGAGAAGCGGGAGAACAGGGGTTGAGAAGATCACATACCTCCACCAAGTCGACGCCATCGTCTGGATCCAGCACGCAATAGTCTGCACCCTCTACGGGCATGTCCTTCTTATACTCTTCCAACTTCCCTCTAGCTTCCTCGAACACCTTCTTGTCGAAGAAAACATCGAACGTCTGCACTTTCCTGCCTTGCGAATCAACGAGAAGGCCCTCTTCCCCTGCGACTTTGAGGAATTCTGCCAGATGAGCCAGTCGAAAACGGATGATACGTTGGGCTGTCGGTGCCCCGACTTCTTTCTTCAGCGAAGAGTAATCGTGATACAAAGGAGGCGTGATGTGTCCACCATTTCTGTGGGACGGTGTAAACTTGGATCCGACCAGGGATGTTCGCGGGCCTGTACGCACCTTGCCGTTGCACCTGAACAAGCATCTCGCGCTTCAAGCATGACCACACGGAGCGGCGTACCGCCCCGGTCCCGTACTCTTTGCGCGTCCCAATCCAAAATCGTACGAGCAACCGCCGCGCCAGTGACGCCACTTCCAATAATGACCACATCCGCGTCGACACCAGCATCTGATGAACCAACCTCCTCCGAGGTGGCTTTACTACTCCCCTTCGTTGGCGGAAAGGGATCATCTACTCCATGACGCGCGATCTCTGAAGGGGGTATGGCCCAATACGGAGTTGATGGCAAATCAACCGGAAGACCAGGTGTTGTGGCGACCTTCATGGCGATTTGGTCGTACGTATCAGACAACGTACGAATCACCTTGGCCGCCAATCGAACTCTCGAGATGACAGATCCCATTTATGGGGATACTTGCCCGTAGATAGGGTGAACCGGACCTTGGGAGTGATAAAGATTGTGTGTGGGAGGATGGGGAGGAGGGGGGACATTTTTCGACTCTGTTTTGTTTTCTCTTCCGAGTCGCAGGTCTGGAGTGCGGTATGTGCGTCCTCCGAGTCCGGGTCCGGGTCCCTGGTTATGTGGTGCCCGAGCACACAAGGTCATCGAAACATGTGATCGTCGAAGGAATTTCAAATTGGTGAGTTGCACCATTTCTAACAAAGCCATAAATTTATTGAGACTACTTTAGAGACTACATATTACACGCTCTAGGAAAGCATCCCGAGTAGATGTAGTCAACTCCAACCGTTATGCCCATCGTCAAGTTCGTACCAAGCCCCAGCCACCTGCACATTCAATATTCATCGTCCAAATGCTCACTTAAAAGCTATCATGCTTACTAAGAGGCCTTCGGAGGTTTGGTCACTGGTCCCTACGGGTGAAGTTGCCTGAGCTTAGCTTCATGGCATATGGTCACTGGCGGACGATCTATGTACGTTTATGTGAACTCGAATCTTCTCTAAAGTCAAACGCAGATACCATTGTCTCTCTGTCATCTAGGCGTGGCACATCCAGGCCTCGCGGACGTCACGTCACCTACAGTTGCTCTGGCCCTGTACTCCTTTCGCACCTCGCAGTCTATATCGATTCCAGCCACGCAAGCCGGATTCTTGAACGTCTAGCATACCTAACAAGATATGTCGCGGATTGAAAACGTTCGTGCTACGATGCAGAGTTCAGACGTCACAATGAATATCTGTGCCATCAAAACATGCCTATGGCCGTTTCCCGCGTCTACGTTGGTGTAATCTACGCATGAAAGTTCAAGCAACCCGATCGTCTTTTGCCTGTGAGATTGTTTGTCTATGCAATTGAAAACTCTCTGGCGGACAACGGAAGTTTTGAAGGCGAACGCGCGGGATTCACAGTATGTCCGCGGAGTGTGCCGGTGACGTCAACATTTGTTTACAGGGGCTCTAAGGGATAGGAGTTGCATCTTGGGAGGCTGACATCCGCTGTCGTCTGTCGTCTATAAGAACGCGACATGCCTCTCCTCACCTCTCTATCGAATACCACCATCATCCCCGTATCAAGAAGCACCAGAAATCAGCAAGATGTTCTCCAAAGTCAAGCAGTTCTTCGCCAAGAAGGCCTCCGTAAAGGTATGTTTCCTTTCTCCTCAATCACAACGTCTCTCATCGTAGCTCTCTAGGTTCTGCCTACTCCCCCTGTCATGGGTCACCGTCAGTCGGACGACGACAAGACCCTTGTCAACATCCCGGACTCATCATCCACGTCCACTCTCCCTGCTGTGTCGATCGCCGATTTCGAGTTCATGGAAATGACCCACAGGTCTACGACACATGATGTCTGGCACGTCCGCCACACCGACTCTGGAAAACACTTTGATTTGAGGACCAGTGCCAAGAATGCGTCCACCTATGAGGACTTCACCAGAGCTGCCACCGAGACTGAAGTCTATGACAAGATTGAGGGTCACCAGCACTTCGTGGAGAGGGTAGCGAAGTGGGATGAATATAGGGGAACATACCAACTGACGCAGCACCTGCCGTTCTCGCTGAAGGATGTCGCAGAGCAGTTGCCAGCGAATGGAGGACGCGCTCAGCTCTACGGCGCACACATGCTATTCGCACTCGCCATCCTACACACCAAGAAGATTGTTCACAGCGACGTCAAGTTATCCAACGTCTTCCTCTCCGAGGCTGGTCGCCCTCTCTTGGGTGGTTTGGGCCGCGCGAGGGCTCTCAAGCCTGTCCTCGTGTGCGACCCCGATTTCGTGGACTTCAATGTCAGTTCAGATGCCGATGGTGGATATTTCCACTTTGAAACCAAGTATGAAAAGAAGGAGCACTATGCTGAAGATATTCGTGGGCTGGGTACAGCCATCTATGAGATGCACACAGGTCAAGTAAGTTCATATGTTTTCTCCGCGGCTAGCCGTGTCTCGTCTTCGATCGCTAGATTCTTGAATTTGATGCCCAAGGCGAGGCGATGCTGCATCAAGTGCACCTCCCAACAATGCTGGGAGACCTGTTGGAGCGCATCTTCGGCAAGAAGGCGTCGCCCCTCAAGACCAACCTCGCCTATGTCCGGTCTCATCCATATTTCGCCAACATTAATTGGAGGCAAATCGCCTTCCCTAATCTTGCGGACGCGACCTACCACCACATTCCCCTCGAGTTCCCCAAATCTGAGGTGGATGGTCCCGTCTACGCCGACATCCCTGACATTGATTGTGACTGGCAGATCTCGTACGGGAAATCTCGACCACCCCCACCTCAACCACCACCATCACCCGTCGAGGTCGACATAATGGACCTCAAGCTCGATGAACTAGTCGGGCGATATGCTCCACTGAGAGGCGTTCGCGTACCAAAGTACTTTGAATCAGCAGAAGAAGAAGAGGCGATGTTGGGGTCGTCGTTCGAGTTACGAAGGAGGAGGGCGATGTGGGGTTGGAGGCAGCCATGGAGCAGGAAGAGGATGGCGCGTCGACAGGGTACCTGGAAGAGAGGGGATGGCGATAGTGTGTGGCCAGCGCGCTATCATCAGAACCTTGACTCCGGGTACCTGGAGATTGCACTTGAGAAGGGGGGATGGTGGTAGTGTCTGGCCAGCACTATGCATCAGAACCTTGACTCTAGGAATATCTGGTACGCGCGCCCGAACGACGGGGATGGAGTGTGAATCTGAAGGAATCAGAAATGAAGATGAGCAAGACTGAGGATACCCAGATTGATGATACCATTATGCCCGCTATTTTCTTAGTTCTGTCTTTGTCTCGACGCGACCTATGGTCCGTCCCCACATTCGTTTACTTTTCCAATATCATCTGTTTCTCTCATGACCGATTGATCCTCCTTTCCGCACCTAAACTTTCTGCTAGGCAGTTCTAGGCAGTTCTGACTAGACAATGTGTTCTGAGTCTTGACATCACTTAAACTGTGCACACTACGCTGATCTACCATGGTATATTATCTACTCAATGAGAGATTCAGAAATCGGGTATAATGAATTGCATGGTACGTACATATCAAGGCGATAACCCTCCTTCGGCATGATTCAAGCTGAAGGAGAGGGATGGCGGGCGACTGGGATAGCTATGGTACGAAGGCAGTGTGCTGACGCTGGACAACTGGCTCTCGATTGTGGTCCTGTGAGACGGAGCCCCGACGACGACTGGGCTCATCGTAGCTGATGATTGGTGCGAGAGTGGGCGACTTGCTAGAACAGTTTGCGAAGAAGACTGGATTGATCGCTCCGTAGAGGCATGCGGCTCAGCAGAGGGAGTGAACGCATCGAAAACTAGAGCTTCTTGAGACAACCTCCAAGCTCTTCGTCTCCACAAATAAAGGCCCAGTATGATGCCTATGAGTGCAGCAGCAGAGATGCTGACTCCCATGACCATTGTGTTCACCGTTTTGGAGACGGGAGCTGAGGGAGAGGGGGTAGTTGATGTGACTGATGTAGGATCGCTGGTCATGATGAGAGGACCGCCGTCGCCGTATACGGCGGTCGTACTTGGGCTTTCCACTGTCACCGTGGTGGCTAAGCCCGAGATGCCCGTGAAAGTGATAGCATCAAGCAGAACGACGTTATAAGAGAAAGGACCACTCGAATTCGCTCCGTTTTGTATCTCTATTTCGTGGGGTCCAAGTGGGAGGTCCTCCTGCTGGAAAACTGTAAGAGGTTGAGCCGGCTTCGTTTTAAGGGCTGGCCTTGTAAAATTTCCTCTTGGGACGGAATCGAGGCTGAAAAACATATCCATGTTTGTCCTATGGTATGGGGCATCAGAAGACGGGAAAACAGTGAATGGGCGGACTTATCACGGTCCACCGAACTTGTCGAAATCGGCCAAAAAGCACGAAACGTATACAGCGGTACCTGGCTCAAGTATCAGGATAAATCGTGCTGACCCTCTCTAAGAACCAGACGGCCGTACCAAAGAATTTCAGGACAGCCCGGGGCGGCTGAGTTTGAGCTTGATTGGTCCTATTGAATACAGAACGCTTCCACGTCCCTGGGGTGAAGCAAAGTCAGTCAGTCGTCCTGAACGCTATGGGGGGCTATTCACCAAGGGCAGAGCCTTCAAACCCATTTAAGATCGGGTCACCTCGCTTCATTTCAAGTGCATCAAAACCACTATTGTCCCATGAGCCCAGATAGGTTATAAGCGAGACACCAGCATCGCCTTTCTGCTGGTCGTCAATGGTGATATTTAAAAACTGAGTTGAAGCCGTGCGAGCGAGGGGTAGTGTTGGAGCCATGATACATGTGCCCTATTGAAGAGCTGACGAGGACAAGGATATGAGGTGAGAGCGATGAAGCGATAAGCCCCCATGCCTATTAAAGAGGGTATGAAGTAGGGAAGTAGGTCGTCAGCATCCGCCAACTTGGCTACCATCGACTGGGAGTACAAAGGACTCTTGGTCTTCGTTGATGTAACGAGCTTAGTGTGTACCGTCCGAGTCAATGGCAAGAGCCTTTGCCGAGAAAGCGTTCGATGAGTATCCGGGCACCCTTGATTTTAAGAACAGATTTTTGACAGATTTTCAACAGAGTTTGATTTTGTTGGATCATGATAAATCCGAACGCAACAAGTTAGCCCGGCATCCAAGTTACAATGCAAGTACGGGGGCGATTCTTAGCAAATCGTGCGAGGTACCCGGAGGCGTGGATCGAGCGACCTCCATTGCACAAGGCTAGTCAGTGCTTCAGTAGCAGAGGTATGGTGACACGGTAGGTATTCCTCCGTACATCCCTGAAAGTGTTCTGATCCATGGTAATGTGTGCATAGAAGCGAAGCAGGGACCTCGTATGCGAAGGTATCGTTTGCGGCTTGACAAGGATATCGTGGCGAGCCGAGGAGGCTCCGGAAACATCAATGTTCAACATCACCGATGGGTTGATGACGACCAATCGGTGAACTTGAGCAAGCCCGAGTTGTGTTAAGACGCCACACAAGCGAGGCGCAGAGTCCTCTGAGTGAAATACATAAATCGCCACGTATTGTCGGAGCTCGTCGCCTGCACACATACCACAATTTAAGAAAGGGTAGTTAGTGAAAGGCAACACACAAAAAACGGGATGAAAGAACGTCGTGAAATGATTATGACATCTCCTTGAATTCTTACATCCAACGTGCTTTCGACTCACTGGGGAGGGTGCAGCCATTGGTCGGATATTTGGGGACCTGGCAGTGGTAGGAATCCCTTTCAGAGCTGAAATAAAGAAGTATGGATATAAATCTGGTCCTGCACTGGATGGTAGGCAAGTGTAGAAGACTGTCAACATGAGATTTGGTTTTTGAAAGCGTGAGAAGTGATATTCTCACGGTCAGAACGCAAATGCGTGCCACGCACTTCCACGACAACTTCAGTTTACTGCCTAGCAGTCCAATATGGTGGGTGGCTATTCCTTTCTGTACTTGCACGATAGCTCATCTTTCACGCGTTCTACGAATATAGCTCCTTCGCACTGACTTTGTGGCACAAGAGACTATTGATGAAGATATCAAGCGTCATGAGTACGCGATTCGAACCTTGAAGACGCGTAGAAACGCTCATAGTGCGATATGCAAACTTCCTGACGATATTCTCGCGCACATTCTGACGACTGCGAAATATGATGCGATTTTTCTTGACCACAGGGCCAACAGCGCGGCGTGGACTAAACTTCTTGCTGTTTGTCGTCGGTGGCGTCTCCTTGCCCTCGCCACTCCTAGGTTTTGGGCTATGATTTCCCTTTTCCAGACATGTTTTGTCGATATGAGCATTGAATTGTCCAAAGAGGCTCCCCTTTGGCTTACAAGTCCATTGCATTGGATAGATCGAACCAGTGGTAAATTTTGGGCGGCCGTCAGCAAGATCGCGCTTGTTAGTGCACGCATAGAAGACTTATCAATTATGCTCGTGGAAGATAAAAACGAGTTCGCGCACGACCTTCTCTCCCTTCTCGCCACAGACGGTACTCCACGTCTCCACCATCTAACGTTGAGAGCCTCGAAGTATACGCACTACGGCCCAGGGCTACCGAGCAGCATCCCATGGATGACGGCTGCAGCATCATCGCTCCGGAGTCTAACATTGGAGAACGTTTTCGTCCCATCCGACATCCCATCGCTCCCATCTTTGCGCCGACTTATCATAAGACGTTCTCTCCCTGGCGAAGGAGTCTCGCTGCCCTGGTTCATCCAAGTTCTTCGACAGACCCCAAACATTGCAGAGGTCGAGGTTTCGAGACTATCCTCAGGCCATCCGATCCCCCCAGTCACTGGAAACTTCCCGATTTGCCTCCACAAACTCTCGGAGCTGCATGTCACCTCCAAGCATATCAGGGAATCCAAGCTGTTCGAGTATCTCAAGTTTCCTAGCTCTGCGAGGGTTACTGCGGCATACCCCTTCTCTCACTCTGATGACGCTATCGACCTTGGAAGTCTCGAAGCCCTCGTTTCTCAATTTCTTTCTGGTCCTCGTCCTATCGTCGTTGACAAGGTCGTCATAGATTCATCCAATAAAAAGCAGAAATTTTCTATGCACCTCTTCCAACCTAACGCTACGCTTGCCTCTCTAACGATCACCGCACCTCTTGTTCTTTCGTCGTTGGACAAGTACATCCATCTTTTCGAGCACCGAACCTTGTCGAGCGTCACCGAACTAGAGATATCCTCTATACACTTGGCCAGCATGGCGTTAGCTTGGTCTAACTTACTTCCTTCTCTACCGAGCTTAAGGAAGCTATCAATGAACGACTGCGAGGAAGCCTTATTGCGCTCTCTGTGTGAGCCCCTTCAGGATGGCAGGCCCTCCAATCCTAAACTCGAGGTGTTATCCGATAGATGCGCAATCTACCAGGAAACTGATGGCGAGGAGTCCTCCGAGGGCTCCGCTGGGATCGTAAGGGCCTTACGAAAAAGAATAGAGATGGGAGTACCTCTACGTAAACTCGTTTGTAAGGACTGTGACGTCCCTCCCAATAGGTTGGACAAATTGAAGAAGCTTGTTGAGGTAGAATGTATTAGTTAACCAGAATAAATATACTTCTAAGATCACCGGTCACTACCAGTCCTTCAATACTCTAGCACCCTCGCCTCGTTGGATCTGCTCTGCGACCAGCCGAGCACTGACAACACATCCTTCTAGCAGCGGAATACCTTTCGCCGCGTACGCCCCACAAAACCACAACGGCACCCCGGCACCACCCTCTTCCTCATGATTCAACTCCTCCACACTCCTCGCATTCCCCTCCCACCCAAAACCCTGCAACCGTCCCAACCGCGGCTCCGTAAGCCACCCTCCGTCAACATACAACTCCTCCAACGCTTTCTTGGACGCCTTCGTCAGCACCGCCCTCTCCAACTTGGATACACTCAAAATACACTCCTCTTGCGGTGGTACAATCGGATTGGTGGTTTGGTATACCTGCTTAGGGTAATTTGCGGGTATCTTCAGCACGTGTGTAGCCATTGTATGTGTTGAAGGGACGCATAACGATTCTTCCTCCTCTTTCGATTTCTCGTCCGTGGGGTGTGGGGAGGTTGCGTCTAGGAGGATCATATTTAGGTCCCTGTGGTCATCGACATTGTCCGGCAGCAAACTTGAATCCGTGTGGTTGATCACGATCGACTGTCGGTATTCAAATTTCTTGATACACTGTATCTGCGTATCAACTCGTTCGAATTGTCTTGAATCTCTCGGAAGAGCCGCAGCGTATGACTCCAACAGCGGAACAGCCCTCGTCGCCTGTGTCGCGAAGATAACATGAGAGAACCCATCGTAGCTGGTTGTGCGACCAGCAGTTACGCATTTGATCGACGCGAGTTTAGGGTTTTCAGCGTCAGGTTCAATAGAAACGATGGGCGTTCCGAGATGGACATGTTTGATGCATTTAGTTAGCCTGCGCACGACGTCCCTGACGCCATTCTCGACGACATAGTGGTGGGTTCCCAGGGTGAGCCACATATAATCTACAGCATCGACGAGCGTTTGAATCAGTTTGATTTCCCCCCTTCCCAACACGAGACGCAAAACACGCACCAAGAAACTCTTCCATCGGATGAGCTTGGACATCCTCCTCCCCCGTCGTACACACCGCAGAGAATGTTGGCACAAGGATATTGGCCACGAAATCTTGCCATATCGAATCCAAGCCAAACAGTCTCGCGATCACCCCCCTCGGCGTTGTCTGTATACTCCATTCTCTAAACGACATCTCCCGTAGTTTCCTCGATCGAAGGAAGGGGAGAGACATCCATGCGAAGCGGGAGAAACAGAACACCAGCTGCAGCATCATGAACGCATACGTCATGAAGCAAATGGCCTGTGTATACGTCTGGACTAGCCAGTTCGCGTTCGCGGTTATGCTCTGCTCGTACGGCGCCCATACCTTCGACGGTACGCTAATCCCACGTCGGCCAGAAGCACCATCGTAGATGTGCTGTGTTGTTATACGACGCGATTTGTCGTGGACGTTTAACCAAGAAAACGAGTAGGAAAAGTCGGAAATGCGAGAAGACACGCCTAGGTGTTTGTAGAGTTCGATCAGTTGGGGGTAGTATCCTGTTTGGTAAGACTTAGGAATAAGGAAGAGGGAAAAAGAGACGGCTGGTCGGACTGCGCACCTCCTTGGAAAGATCGCATGGGAACGTCGATACGCCATGTCTCGTCCCTCCCCGGGATGGGCAGAGATATTGAAGATGAGTCCATACCAATGGAAGCTGCCTACCACAAATATCCTAGTCAACGGCCGTCCCAGCTTCAAAATTACAGCGCAACTCACCTTTTCAAACAAATGCACCTCAAACTCCACGTCTCCATCATTCTCCTCCCGTTCCCTCGACAGCAAATACGCAGCCGTCAACCCAGCGAGGCCACTCCCTACCACAGCGACCTTGACCGTCTTCTTCATGGGTGTTCAAAGTATCGTACGAGTTCCTGCGCGAGGTGGCTATTATTAAAAAGCTCTGCGATGCAAACTTTCGAACGCGTAGACAGGCTCGTGGGAGTTGCTGTGGGCTCCGGCAATGCTGATTGATATGAAGAGGTTTTTCAGCGGAGGACGACCGTGTCAGCATGCAACATGGAGTAACCGAGTAACCACGGCTCTTCGGTAACGCACCCGGGTCGCGTCAGCCAAGTACTTCTAGGTACTTGCATTGTTCACCCGCAATCGTAGCAAGATTCGAGATTCTGATGGGAGTCGGAAAGTGGATGCGACGCCTTCTGTATTTTGATTTGAATCTTTGATGTTGGCGGTACGCCCAAACGAAACCAGGCTACAGCGTCAATCAGATGAGATACCACGGTCGTCTGCGGCATCACGCAGGTTGCTCATGCGTATTACTTCAACTCTTGCAACGGCCCAGTTCCAGTAATATATATATGTATGTATTTTAGACTTATCGAGGACAGGTTCATAAAGCAGGTGGGCGAGTAGACTCGGAGAGTGACCGATGGCATCAGGGAGCTCCGCACACGATACACTCTCCTCAACCAACATCTGCATCGATTTGGAAAGGCGGAGTCGCCCACAAAAGGGCAGAGGACGACGACTTGCCTGGGCATGAACGTGATAATCGACCTCGTCGAACACACGAAGAGGATGATAGGGAGTGAAGAGACGACTCAAAAGGGAGAATTTCGAGAGCAAAGGCAGGAGGAAGATGAACAAACCTAGGGGAGTCCTGTATTCCAGAACTTCTGCCCGCGGCAGTGTGTGACTTGGAGGGGGGGAAGAATACTAACCATTCTTTCTTTTGCGGTACTACATTCACCTCAACTTCCTGAATGATCACCCGCTTGCTTCCTCAACTAGACGGGCACGTATTATGGGATGCCCTCGTACCTGTCCGACTGGCCCACCAATATTTGCACAGGAGTCCGAGTCCGAGCAGCAGTAGTTTCTGTCTGCTGAGCGCGAAACTCTTGGGCCGTGAGGGGGCATTGGGGCGGCCTTGGGGCCCATGTACTTAGCTAGCGATCCACATGCCTCGTAGATACCGTATGCAAATGGTCCTCGACGTCATAAGACGCTCAATGAGTTTTCTGAGAAAACTGTTAGGGTTATCGATATGGTGCAAGGAGTCGTGTCATAATCAACTTACTGGCGTGCAAGGAACACAGAGCCAGAATGGCCAACGGGGCCCCGGGGGTTGGCGACTAGTGCAACATATGAAGTCCACTATCCGTCCGCTTATCCTTGGTAGTATTTTGAAGGTTGAAGTAAAAAAAAAACATGAAGTATATCAATGGTCTTGCAAGAGGCCTAGAGTTGCATTTACGCGACGAATCCGCACGTCTATAGTCCATGATCCATTCACTTAATTGATGATAGTTCGCATGCTGCTCGCCAGGTGACTCGGACTGGGGTTGATAGAAATACGCCAGATGGGGTGATCATGGTGGTTGGGGAAAGAAAAGTAGCCAGACGTTGTCGAGACCACGGTTCTAGTTGTAGTCCGTCTGTAATCCCTGCGTTGTGATTGGCTGGAGGGAAGCGACCACCGCGAGCCAAACAGACAACAACAAGTCATCGGTTTAGTCATATGCCCGAATTGGCGATTGACCACAGCACAACGCACTGTTTCGACTTCTTGTTTTCTGCCACCATGGCCTCACTGACAACTCGTATATCGCGCTTCAGTCGTTCAGCTCGTCTGCCGCACACCCACTTTGAGCCGGCCAATATCGGACAATGTTCGAGGAGAGCGTTGATGTCCGCACTTCGATCTGGTCCAGACCACCACCCGCTTCCGTCACTGGCCAACTCACCGCCTACCATCGTACCCTCAACTTCTTCGCTTTCCCCAGATGCAGCTTCGCCTCAGACCGCAGCGCCCCCTCCACCCGCACCCAAGGCAGAGCGACCCAGGCCAAAGATACGATCCGTAAAGGCCGCACTATCCATTGTACGTTCCGTGATCGCTACTACAGCCGCCCTAGATTGATCAGTGGTTTTATTGTAGACCCCATCTGCGGTGGAACGACTTAGAGCTCTTCTGAAGGGCCCGACGCCTCAACTTATACGAATAGGTGTCAAGAACAAGGGATGCGCTGGCTTGTCTTACCATTTGGAATATGTCGAGAAGCCCGGAAAATTCGATGAGATCGTCGAACAAGATGGTGTTCGGGTGCTCATAGATAGCAAGGCACTTTTTTCGATAATTGGAAGCGAGATGGACTGGAAGGAGGACCCCCTCAGGTATGTCGTTGATCGTACCATTTCCACACCCGGTCTCTCAAGTCCCCCATTCCAGTGCAAAATTCGCGTTCCGTAACCCTAACATCAAGGACGCTTGCGGATGCGGAGAGTCCTTCAGCATCAACTCGTAGTATTAATTCCCAGGATATCCCATCTAGACCAGACAATGATGCCGGACCTGCATTCGCTTTGTATCGCTACATACAGCTCCCTACTCTCGACCTTGACACTCTATATCTATCAAGTCTTCAACTAATTGGAAGTTCCTGTACGCCCATCTATTTTCCCATGTCGCCAGGCTAGTGTATGCCAGCTGCAACGTCCCACCAGGTAAGTCTTAGGTCTGTGTCACCTAGTGACCACCAGCAGGCGAAGAAGCCCAATCATCAAATAAATGACATGATCATCGACCAAGTCGTCCTCCCGACGAACTGATGTCATCATGCGCATTGGCCGCGTAAAAGCAGCCGCGTCACCGCACCCAAGCAACTTGATACCCCATGAAAAGCCCCGCACTGATGCTCTTCATTCTGTTCTCTTTGCTTGTCAGCGACGGGGATGCGAAACTCGTCAACTTCACCGTCGACGACCAGTTGGTGTCCAATAGCCCCGACCAACCCTTAATAGAATACGACGGAGACTGGGAGAAGGATGGATTCCATGTATTGCACTGGGATCCAAACTCAAGCAAGTTGGCACGACAGTTCGCCAATTCGACAAATGGTAACTCGCCGCTTCCAATGCCTGTAATTAGATGCAGCTGACGTAGTCTATTACAGGGACATGGACAAAGTCAACTTTCAATGGCCCCCAATCTTCTTTCTCCGTGGCTCACTTCAACTTCGCTGGTGAGTTTCCAACCCTCTCGTTGAATTCGGCTTCTCGTCCATACATATCCCTTCCAGGAACGGCGGTATTCGTTCAATGTATCCTCACCCATGCTACGCGGGATCGAATTCCGTAAGCCCCTCAGAGACTAAAACATTCACCCTCCTCTGACCTGTAGCCATTGGGTGTAGCGGACACTCTCAAATGCTATTCACCCTCGATGGTGTGAAGTCCAATTTTATACAGGACGCTCCTCCGCCAGATGTAGCCAATATCACAACGGTTTTCTCTCAGACAAACCTATCATTTGGGGCCCATGCGCTCACCATTCAGAATGGCTTCCCCGGCGGGCCACACTCCCAAAGCATTATTTTCCTGGACTCTATAATATATACGTATGCCATTCCGTCATGATGATGATATCTGGCTTAGTCTGTTCCCAGTGTCGATGAACCCCTACCCACACCCACCCAGCCAACCCAACATGCTGCATTTCGCTCTAGTCTCATCGTATCAACGGGTAGCATCGCGGGAGAATCACCAACTCATTTCACAGTTGCAAGTGCCACAAGTGCAACCAGCTCAGCGCTAACCTACTTCACGAGTTCATCACAACCTCAACCCACGTCCGCCGCTGGTTTACCGGTAGCATCTACTACTGCACGAGCCTCAGGTGCCTCATCGAGAGGTGTCTCACCGATCGCACCGATCGTCCTTGGATCCATCGCCGGCGTATCGCTACTTCTCCTCATTCTCATCGCGCTGTACATATGGCGCCGACGCCGACACAGTACAAAAATACACCAACATCCAAGTACATACGCATCGCTTTACCCTTTTCGCTTCCCGCTACGGCGCCAACAACAACGCGTTTCTGTTGTCTCTGCATCTACGCTTACCTTCGATCCTGGGTTTTATTCCACCGAGGACGATGATTCGTATACGCCTACCAAGCGCTCTTTCGCTCTCTCGCCCACGGAGAAGGCACCGTTTTACGATGTACAGCCGACGTTAGGATACGGACATGGACATGGATATGGACGTTGATAACTTAACAGTGAACTTTTGCTTCTTTCGTTTCTCTGGGTTGCTTTCCATGTATTCACTGGTTGAATTTGTACTGTGTAGAGAAATATAAATTTCGACAAACTGCACACCTTGAAGGTCGTGACCGTGCAAGTCGTCCGCGGTTGGACCTGGGACTCATGGCACCCTTTGAACCCAGCTCCCTCTACACCTTAGATTCCTACTCGACCCTTCCTCGGAATCTCTCGGACAGAGCACAACTCGCTAATTTCCCGCGTTGGGAGTTGCACGATCGTTCACCGAACAGACGGAATCAGAATCTGTTCAAGTTGGCTTGATCGAGGCTGCTTGGTGACATATTGAAGAATTTTTCGAGCTTGATACTTTGCCATCGGTATTCTATGCTCTACTCTATAACAACGACTCAGTATCACTGCATCAATGGTCATCAAGTTGCGGAGGGATCCACTGATTCTTGCTCGATTCATCTCTCAAATTTCCACCCATTCCCTCGACAGCTCTTTACATAGAACTATTCAGGCTGACTTGGCTTCAAACCAGTGACTTAACGTGACCATCGACGATTTGCAACCGACGAGAAAGGCCTTCAAAGTTTCAAGAATTCTTCCGATTGTCAATCGTCCCCCCCACAATCCACACATAACCGCCACGACTCCCCGACGGGAATATCGACACGCGGAAGCAATTTGTACACAATCGAACAGAATCCCAATCGGAGCCGCCACTTGCGATTTCGTGGTGAGTTTACCTACTACCTGGCGACCTCGATGCGCGGATTACATGCACAATTAATGCATAACCAGGGACGTGGGCTCGGACTCAGAGGGCGCACACCCCGCACTCCAGACCCGCGACTTGGAGGAGAAAACCAAACTGATTAAAAAAGGTGCCCCCTCCTCCCCCTCCTCCCACACACAAACCTTGTACTTTATCGTCCGCAACCACCATGATCATCTGGAGTATTTCTATCAACCTTAGTCCGGGCCATCCAACGACCGGCGGGTGAATAACCACAATCATCGAATAGATGTATTGATCATCGAGTCGTCTACCCGACGAACTGATATCAGCATCCGCTCGGTCGCATAAAAGCGGTTGCGTCACATCCAAGCAACTCTAGACCCCACTGTGTTAGACCCTACATTGATGTTGTTCCTGCTCTACTCCTTGTTTATCACCCATGGGGATGTCAAGGCCATCAACCTTACCGTCGATGACCAATTCGTATCTCATGGCACCAACCAACCTTCAATACAGTACCAAGGAAATTGGACGAGGGATGGATTCCATATCTTGAATTGGGATCCAAACTCAAGCCCATTGGCCCAGCAGTTTTCTCAGTCGGAAAATGGTTGCTCGCTCCTTCCATTACCCGTAATTAGCTGAAGCTGATGTCCTCCTTTTACAGGGACATGGACGAAGTCGACTTTCATTAACTCCCAGTCTTCTTTCCCCGTGGCTTACTTCAACTTCACTGGTAATTTACTAACCCTCTCTCGTTGGGTTAGGCTTCAACAAGTGATAACGCACATATTCTTTAGGTACAGCAGTATTCGTTCAATGCATCCTCACCCATGCTACACAGGACGGAATCATGTAAGTCCACCAAAAAACTGAGATAATCGTTTCTCCTCTGAATCGTGTAGCGGAAACTCCCAAATGCTCTTCACCCTCGATGGTGCCGAATTCAAGTTTACAAAGGACGCTCCTGCAATTGGCGTAGCCAGTGTCACGACGGTTTTCTCTCAGTCAAGGCTCTCTTCAGGAGCACATGCGCTCAAGATTCAGAATGACTTCCCAGATGGTCCCTACTCGCAGGGGATCATCTTCCTGGATTCTATAACGTATACCAATATTCCTGGTAGCCACACATCAATTTCACCGCTTGTCCCCGTTCCCTCAGGTCCCTTGCAGTCTGAACATAGCGCGTCCAAGGGGGGAAACACACTGGTTGTTATAGTGGTGTCTATCCTTGTCGCTGCAATCGTAGGCATTTTGGGGGGCCTCTATATATGGAGACGCAGAGTGCAAAGCCGTTCTCGGGAACAGGCTCAAGAAGCTGCAATCCTCAACCCATTCATTTCCTCTTTGGATCCACCAAATGCCATGGAACGGCCAATCCAGCGCCGTTCCGCTTCGCCCAGTCTTATGACAGGCCGTATGCTTTCACGCCAATCGTCCGCTTCGTTTGCCACGGCACTTGTCGAGGCACCGTCTAACAGGACCACGATGGCGAGTCGGCCCCAGTCATCGGTCCGCGTCAGCAGTGTGCCGCCTTCGTATCATACCTATCCTAGTCGGCCACCATCAGACTCTTCGAGTCTGAATCATAACGAAGGGGGGCGGTTGCCTTGATGTATTTGGCACAGTCTCAAAGGACTGACTAGATCTTAGAAACATATTTGTCTTGCTTAGTCAATACACTCCACTTCTACGAGCTCCTTCAGTTTGTCCAGCATTCCGGGAGTAGTGTCACACTCCTTGAGAATGAGTTTCCGTAAAGGCACACCCACCTCGATTCTTTTTCGTAAAGTGTCGGTGACAGAGACGGTGCTACTCTTCTCAGTGGATTCCCCACCATCTTTGTAAACTGCCCATCTGTCGGATAGCACCTCTAGCTTGGGATTAGACGGGGCATCGCCCTGAGGCGGATGACACAGAGAATTCAACAAAGTCTCGTCGCAGTCATCCATGGACAGTTTCTTCAGATTTGGCAGAGTAGGAATTAAGTTGGACCAAGCTAGTGCCGTGCTCGCCAAGTGTATACGAGAAAGCTCCAGTTCAGTAATGCTCGACAAAGCTCGGTGCTCCAAAAGATGGATATACTTGTCCAATGACGAGAGAGCAAGAGGCATGGTGATAGATAGAGTGGCACGCGGAGCATCAGGCTCAAAGAGTTGCATGGAAAACTTCTGCTTTGTATCCGCCGACATGATGACCACTTTGTCAACAAGGATAGCGCGGGGGCCAGAAAGAAACCGTGACATGAGGACTTCGAGACCTCCAAGGTCTATAGACTCATCAGGGTGAGGGGAGAAATGCTCAGCATTGATTCTCGCAGAACTGGGGAAATCGATGTATTCAAACAGTTTGAATTCCCTGATATACTTGCCGATGTGGTTGGACGTTACATGTAGTTCCGAAAGTTTGTGGAGGGAAATTGGGAAGTCTCCGGTCACTGGAGGGATTGAATCGCTTGAGAATAACCCGAGAATTTGAACCGCTTCGACGTTTGGAGTCTGTCGAAGGACTTGTACAGTCCAGGGCAGCGAGACACCCTCACCAGGGAGCGAGCGAGTTATGAAAAGTCGGCGCAAAGATGGGAGGAGTGGGATGTCGGGTGGGATGAAAACATTCTCCAATGTTAGACTCTGGAGCGATGATGCTGCGGCATTCATCCAAGGAACGGTGCTTGGTAGTTCGGGACCGAAATGTGTGTACTTCGAGGCTCTCAAGGCTAGATGGTGAAGACGAGGAATACCGTCTGTGGCGACAAGCAAGAGGAGGTCATGAGCAACTTCGGCTTTATTTTCCACGAGCATGATCGAGAAATCTTCTACGCGTGCACTAACAGACGCGATCTTTCTGGCGGAGGCCCATAAACTTTCACTGGATTTGGGTATCCAATGCAACGGGCACGTCAGCCAAAGGGGAGCCTCTTTAGACAACTCGATGCTCATGTCGACAAAGTAGGACTGGAACAAGGAGATCATAGCCCAGAACCTAGGGGTTGAAAAGGCAAGGAGACGCCACCGACGACAAATCGCAAGCAGCTTAGTCCACGCCGCGCTGTTGGCTCTGTGGTCGAGGGAAATCGCATTGTATTTCACAGTTGTAAGAACGTGCGCGAGGATATCATCAGGAAGCTTGCATATCGCACTATGAGCGTTTCTACGCGTCTTCAAGGTTTGAATCGCGTGTTCATGACGCTTGATATCTTCGTCGATAACCTCTTGTGCAACAAAGTCAGTGCGAAGGAACTATATTCATAGAACAAAGGTGAGACATCGTCTGCAAATACAGCTCTCAGAAATCACTCACCATATTCGACTGCTGGGATTGTGATAAGCACGAGTTCCGGCTTCTGTTGGATTGGGGATTGGTCGATGTAGTCAGGATTGGACCACGAAGTGACTGTGAGAATAGATTTTCTCACGCTTACTAGCGTTAAACGTTAAACGTTAACTATTCAGCCGACTCGCTTCTTCTTGGAGATCACGGACGACGATTGTACCCATACTCTCCAGTTCGACCCTTGTAGAGACACCTCCCTCATGGAGTCTGAGTGTACTGGACACCCTTTCGTCAGGTCATTCCAACGTTCTTTTTTGCTTGGTTATGGGTCGCTTATCGGAGGTGATACACTGGCGAAATCACTTGCGAAATTGATCTCACTGCAACCTCACGATGTTCTGGATCTGCATGCACTCGGAGATTCACTCGGGGGACCCTGCGCCTCGCTTGTTTCATCCATGGGCGTTGGTGTTTGACAGACCACCTCGGCTTTACTCAAGTTCACGGGCCCAACTGGTCGTCATCAACCCATCAGTGATCCTGAACAATGTTTCCGGTCGCTCTCAGCTCGCCACGATCTCCTTGTCAAGCCGCGAGCCATAAGTATCTTGGCATACGAGGCCTCTGCTTCCATACTCACTAGCACTATGGATCAAGGACATCTTCAGGGCTTCGTGGATGAATGATCACCCCGCTAAGTACCAAAGAGTAACACCATCATAACTCCATCCATTTCTGATCTCAACCGCGCATGACCACTGCAACATTCCCACCTCACCCACGACGTTCCAATGCCTATACGGCGTCAGTGTGCACCCTTACCACATCGCTACCATCCGTTCGTTGGCAAGGTCTTTTTGATGTTCCTACCCTTTTTAGGATGTCATGATATATAATATCGACGGCTAAGGTTGCGTGCGTGAGACTCCCTTTCCCCTCCCCCCTCTTCTCGCTCTTCTCGCTCTTCTCTTCATCTTACCTTCTTTTTCCTTCTTTCTATTTGACTTATCCCTTTTGTTCTTGTCATGGCTGGCTGTTGCACTGTCCACTCCTTCGCTCGCTGGACGGCTTTGATTTGCATCATTTTGATATTTGGAGCGGGTTTTTCGGCCGCACGGTCGTTCAATGTTACGGTGGACGATCTTCATGGACCTTCGTCTGGCGTAGGGGAAAGCATTGTGTATTCTGGTAATTGGAACCAGTCTGGGCCTGGATTCGACCGAGTTGATTTCCGGGATTCTCCTGGCTTTGAGGAAACCGTGAACCGTGCGTACTTCTGTGCTCTTCACCGCCTGGTATCTTATAGCGCTTTCACTCACTATCGTTTCAGACACTTGGCACAAATCGACACGTATTAGAAATGTTTCTGGTCCTCGGAGCTCAGCTTCCCTCAACTTCGAAGGTACGTTAGTCTTGCTTGAAAAGTTTGTGGAGGTCGTTCATTAACGTGGCGTGTCTTTAGGTACAGCCGTTTATGTTTCATGTATCCGAAACCAGGCTTTCCAAGATGGATCGTAATGCTGTCATCCACCCATTCATGCCACTCTACTCACTCGACTTTAGAGCGAATTCTGAAATGTACTTTGAAATCGATGGTAACCTTGAGGGCAATTTCACTCAACGAGCGTTAACATCCGGGCCTGGGCAAATCACCACCGTTTTCGCCAAAGAAGGTCTCCGTTCAGGAAATCACACAATCGTTATCTTCAACGGGCCCGAAAATGAGCGACTAGCAGTTTACGACACCATTGCAATATTCCTGGATGCTATCACCTACACGTATGTCTCCGATCTCCGATTTCTGCATGAAACCTTGCTCATCGTAATGCAGCTCAGTTGACGACAGCCCTGTTTCTTCATCGCTGAGCTCCCACCAAATCGGCATCATCGTTGGAGGGGTCTGCGGGGGCCTCGTCGGCCTCATCGCCACCTTCTTAATCTTCTGGGTTTGGAGGAGGCGCACACAAGATTCTAACTACTCCCCCACTGCTTTCGATCCGCGCCGCTTTGTTCGCTGGCCAGCCTCGAAGCTGAAAGCCCCCTCCGCGCAGTATTCTTCCGATATGGAAGCCATGCGCCCTTCTCAACCCTCCGTCAATTCGTTGTACATGTATCCTTCACCGAGCTATGGCCAGACGCCCTCCGCTTATGGAAGCGATCAGAAATATTGATTCCCAATGTATTCTGCGTGGCTCCGTAGGGCTCCGCCCTAAATTATCCCTTCGCATGATTGGACTCGTCTTGGAACTGAGAACAGGAGCCCTGTCTCCTCTTTGAACACAGTGCCCCATCCCCGAAGCAAGGCTCTCTGGTGGGGTTTGGCACGGTGTGGATGCGGATGTGGGTGAATATACTGTGCTTGAGGATATGATGGAGAGGTGTGATATCTACCCCCCTTTCGACTAGTACGATGATTTGGATGTTTTCAGTGTAGTAATCGATGGCAGTGGACTCGAGGAACAATCAATGTTCTACCGCGTTTGGCCTTATCGTGTACGGTTGAATCGTTCAACTGCGCGCTTTGAGCGTCTTTCTCTCACCCGAACCTCCCAAAGATGCCCGCATGTCGGCCAAGCCATCACATCACACATCATGTCAATGATCGCTTCTCTACGACAACAATCATTCTAAGTACAACCATGTCACCTCAACTGAGTACTCCATTTTCTGATCTACAACCACACGGGCTAAAACACAGTCACATCATTGTTAGTTACCATTCCGATGTTTCGATGGTCTGGTTGATGGTTCCCTTCGTTTGGACCATCATATAATGCAGGAAGTCTGCGAATCGCCCGTGCCCCCCTTTTCGCCTCTTTCGCTCTTTTTTCTTCCATGTTGTGCGGTTTTACGGGTTGCTTCTTTGCTCGCTGGACGACTTCGGTTTTCATTCTTTTGGGTCTTTGGGTCTCTGTTTCTTTTGCTCAGCCGTTCAATGTTACGGTGGATGACCAGTTTGGTCCGACACCCAAGGTCGGCGGCGTTCTGGTGTACAATGGGAATTGGCAGAATATGGGGTTCGGGTTGAACGGACTGCAAAAGGGCGATCCTAATGTCGCTGGGTTCGAGGACACAATCAATGGTATTTCCTCTGAGCATCGCACTGGTTGTTATCCTTGTGACGAAGTAGGATTCTCCAGGAACATGGAAAAGATCGACCCATAGTGATCGAGATCCTGGCCCACCAACTGCCACCCTCACATTTAGAGGTGTGTTGCTGATTTACATAAGCCTCGTTCAATCTCTCATATCCTTGTATAGGCACCGCAGTGTATGTTTCATGCATACTGAATGATTTCGCCCAGGGTTCACGGTAAAGCACAATGATTTCCTATGCTTCCCTGTGATGTCTGACTTGATCTCAGAGCCGATTCAGCTATGGTCTTTGAACTTGACAAGGTCTTCACCAACTTCGATAACCCTGCGCTTGCTGCCAAGCCTGGGCAGATCACAACTGTGTTTCAGAAAGTTGGCCTCAGCCGGGGAGAGCATACACTGACGATTTTCAATGGGCATGTGCCTAGCGTCCCGTCACAGTTCAACTTCACGGCATTGTTTTTGGATGCTGTCACATATACGTATGACCTCTCTCCGTCTCTGGCGGATTCGATCCGTATTGACCGCTATTTAGAACCGACGAGGCATTGTTGAACGGCGACAACCCTCCTACTCCTCAACAAGGTAAGCCATCCTCGATTGAGCATGACGAATCAACACCCCCCGTGTCGCCAGCTAAAGAGGCTTCGACAGCATCATCAAAGCTCAAGCCAAACCAGATAGCCATCATCGTCGGGGGTGTCTTCGCCGTAGTAGTCGCTCTACTCGCCACTTTCCTTGTTTTCCGTCTCTGCAAGCGACGTAGAAAGGAGCCAAGCTTCGTTGCGATGAACTTCGATAGGTTTCATCCCTCTCGCCCACAAAGCGTACGTTCAGACGCGGAGATTGGGCGAGTAACCTCTTACCCTTTTGTTAACTCTGTGGACTATGCTTCGTCTCACTACGGACAGATGTCATATGATCGTGACCAGAAATATTGAGGTCGCTCGTATATATACACTATATACCCCATTGCCAGCTTTTAGTTCTGTGTGATGGACTTGTCTTGGACATTCCTAAGAAACCTAAACCCGTATCCTTATCATACTTGTGATCTTATGTACCTTCCGACAGCTTGAGGCTGTGATACATCGGTACGGCTCAGTTCGGCCTCTTCCATGTAACATCCTCACACTTCCCATCTTTCTTCGTCCCCCTCGCCCCTATTCTCGGCCCCTCTGCCTAGCACCGCCTCCCGAGTCTGACCCTGACACAGCCTGCCACCTCTGCGACTTTTCATCTCAATCTCTATACAAAGAGGATCGACTGTCATCCTCCCGTCATAGAGGCTGGAATTCGAGCCTAACCTCAATCCATTATCCAAAAAAGAACATTGATGCCTTTTCGTATTGGGCTAGGAAAACAAAAGGGCCTACTTCTCCAGAAACGGTCAAACACTCATGGTTGAGGGAGTACTATACAGAATTCCTAGCAGGAGTCAACGTCAACATGGCCCGACGATGTGAAGTCGCCGCTTCCTTGAACACCCTGCTCTGCCGCCGCTGAAAACCTGCTCTTCTTCGTAAAGCCGGGCTGGACCCATGATTCGTCTTAGGACCATCACCTCACGGTCCTTTTCGGTGCGTCTGTTGAGACGTATAAGGATGCGATACCATGTGTTCCTAATTTTCGCATATCTAGTCGCACAATCGATGGCAGACATCAACGACGCGGTCGTGTCTCGCCTTTGTCGATGTCCTCGATTGGCTGGCTGTTGACTGCTTGGTCGTCGGCGGCGGCGCGGTCCAGTGCCCGATGTTAACGCTGGAAGCCTATTTTCAATATCTATAGTCGAGGTACAGCCTCTGCTGAGAACGACATGACGTGAAGAACGAGCAAGGCATTTCAACGTTTGAATGCGATAGGGTACTAGACCGGTGCTCCCATAGGGCACGCTTCCCGGCTCTACCTCAGTAGACTTTGTCAGTATGCTTCCTCCCTGCCATGAGTCCTTATACTCAATTGCCCACAAGAAACCAGAACCACCCTACTGCCGCAACTGTACTCCTGGGATGGTTTTGCTGGACAATGCCTAATCCATAACTCCCGTGATCTCTCATGGACAATAAAGCTGGGCGTTTTCAACGCTCCTCATATCCTCAACTTCTTTGCCCCAGTCGCAATGACGTCTAAACCTACGAAGGCATCGCCGATGCCTTTACTTTTCACTTTTCAGGACGCCTTTACTTCGGCCCATCCATTTAATGTCACAGTAGATGACTTACCTGGACCTTCAACTCAAGTTGGGGAAAGCGTCAAATATAGAGGGGATTGGCAAAGTCTAGGCTACGGGATCAATAAGCTGAGAAGAGGGGATGGCAATGTTGCTGGTTTTGAGAACACGACTCATGGTGAGCGCAATACACTCGAGTTGATACTGATCACTCAGTTTTTCTTCCAGCTACATGGATGCGATTTATCTACCATGCAAACGACACACAACCTCCACCGACCGCTACAATCAAATTCAACGGTTAGTTGAGAATCTGGTACACTTCGCGTCGACTTAAATGCTGCACAGGGACGATATACGTGATGTGTGTTCTGAATGACTTGACTTACCTCGGACCGTAAGTTTCCTTGATCCTGGACGTGTTACCTCATTCAACCCGGGCAGGGCTAATTCTGCCATGCGCTTTTTAATAAATGGCAGCGAAGTAGCTCGCTTCATACACCCCGCTCTTCCGTCGAAACCTGGCATCCCCACTACGGTATTCAAACAAAAGGACCTTCCCTTTGGCATACCGTAGTGATCACCAATGGCTGGGCGTCACTTCCATACCCGCTGACTGCAATATTTCTTGATGCTATTATTTATACTACGTGCGATCTTCGTTTCCAGCCCCTTGGTCTTGACTGAACTCGTAGTAGAACAGACGTATTCCGGGACTTGCCGCTTGGACCTACCAGCCCCGCCAATACCTCAACTTGTAGCGCTTTGTCCGCCCATGCATCGATGCCGTCGGACCCGACCGCAATCATAATTGCTGGTGTCTTTGGTGCAGTCGTGACCTGTCTCATATTCTGGCTCATATACCTGACTTACCGGCCACGAACTGAAAAACGTAGCGCATCCCCCACCAACTTCAACCGATTCCGCTTTGTTCGTTGGTGAGGGGGACAGCGCAGGAAAACGCCTTCTGGCGCGTGGACATTCCACCCAGGCGACCTCGTCTCCTCACGACAGCATAGCACATCAGGATATGGATGTGATTAGAAGTAATCACACAGATTCTGTATATTGGCTCCTTCAAATTGATATTGCATCACAAATGGACAAATCCGCAGTGCATCTGCGTGGCGAATTTGATGCAAACTCTTGATCTTGGTAATGGATCACTGTCTTCTACGATTTCTCTTTCTCTGAGGCTGATATATAGTATCCTTATAGGCTCTTCAGTTAATGGTACCATCAAGTCATTTGATGCTCACTACCGATGCTTCCCCACTTCCAATAAGACCTCGACTACCGTTGATGATGTGGGTCTTTTCTATATCAGCGAGTCCCTGGAGTCGATATCCGATGGTAGGCAAGGCCCTTGATAGCTGTGCTTAGTCTTCACCATATACATTGACCCACACCCCCTGGTCACAGACGTTCAATCGCTGCCCCCGAGTCCTTTACCACTTCGTGCAAGCGCTCCTATCGTATAGGAGGTTGCATGACGTCAACTCTTTTCAACGTGACTGTCGATGACCAACAGAGAACCGAGGATGGCAAAAGTGCCGTCATAACCTATCAAAACTCATGGGAGGATAGTGGCTTTGATGCACTTGGGATCGGGAATGGTGATCGACGCCTGCAAGGATTCGAAGGCTCTTTTAATGGTACATCGTCTCTCCCATCCACATGCTGAGTCGTCGTAACTGATCGATGACACTGTAGGCACCTGGAAACGCTCTGTATACAACCGAAGCGATGCAGCTCAAACAGAGCCGCCGTATGCTAGCCTGAGATTTCGTGGTGAGTTTATCTACTCCCTGGTGACCCAATCTTTCTGGGAACCAATGCTGTTGCTTAAACATGGCTGCCCTAGGTGTAGCGGTATATGTTTCATGTATCCTCACCGACGTGGACAAATTTGGAAACCCGTAAATCATCATACCCTCCGTCATTCCTCCCCTCTTCTCACACATCCAGAGAATAGGGCGAATTCGGACATGGTCTTCAAACTTGACTCTGTCCAAAAGGGTAGCTTCAGGGAACCAGCACTTGGAAGAAAGCCAGCGCAGATACGGACGGTTTTCCAGCTAGAGGGACTCCCACCTGGGCCTCACGAAATTGAAATCCAAAATGGCGCGAACGGAAACGGCCCATTCGCTTACAACGTCATTCTCCTCGATGCTATCACGTACACGGATGTAGATCCCAGTATCGAAAACACGACAGGAAGGCCTCCATACGATGCCATCTCAGTAAATGCTGTCTCTGCTTCAATGTCTATTGCAAGCAATAATATTCCAACAACCTCAGTTACTTCGCCCTCCACGACGGCATCGTCAGCGACGTCACCCACGACCATGAAGGTGGCTAACCAAGCCTCGCCTCCAGCTTCATTATCCCCTGGACGGCATAACAACGTTGTGGCGATCGCCGCTGGTGTATGTGGAGGTGTGGCAGGACTCGTATGTATCCTCCTTGCTTTCTTGGCCTGGCGCCGTCGCCAACGTGGACCCTCTATCGCCTTCGATAGACTCCGCTTCGTCCGGTGGCGATCTCAAAGAAAAACAGATGAGGTAGCTACTACAGTCAAGTACTACTCCTCGGACATGGAGAGTCTTGGATCTCGCTCATCGAACTCATCTGTGGAATCACTGTATACTATGCCCACTCCAGAGACACTTGGGAATGATTCGGACAGACAAGATGCTTATAGATACAATAGACGCTACGCTTGACTACTCCAATGGACCACCTACTATGTTCCTTTGTGGATTCGTAGCCTATGTAGTATTTATCTAGACCTTCGTACTCTCTTGAACTTGATCTGTGCAATCCCACTGGGTCGTGCGCGTGAAGCTTTGTTGTGTGACGCTCCTGTGTCTTTTAGGGTTCCCCCTTCAGTTCCCCTGAGGAAGCTCCCCCACAAGGTTGGCCGAACAACCATCCCATTTGAGTTTCAGCTTCGGCCCATACCACGCTGAAAGAAAGCCCTGCTTTCTGTGGCCTCCGGTCTTCCTCATTGGCCTCCAGTCACCAAGCAATCAGAACGCGATGCGCAGTACCGATACCTTCTCAACAACGCCTTTCTGATCGCCGAATCATCTGAGCTCGTCTGTCGAGATGTCTCAACTGCACTCAGCATCGGAAGCTCGTTACATCTCACCAGGAATTCCGTGCACGCGAGTCGCTATCGTTCGTCACCTCGGCTGGTTAAGTACGAGACGAAACCTCTAGTGAGCACCGTCTCCAGTATATATAGAACGATCCGGATGACCCAGTTCTTTCTGCCTGACATCATACTCCCATTCAATCTGCCTATCCTTTCTACAGTAACCATCTCGGGAGTAACCTCCAAAAGCTAAAATGGGCTCAAGCCAGCTTATGAACGTGACGGTTGATGATCAGGATGGGCCGCAGCCAGAGGATTCCAGCGTCGCCATCGACTATCAAGGGAGGTGGGAAGACAGTGGCTTCAAAGCCCTGAAGAAAAGTCCAAATGATTCCGGCCTCAACGGATTCCAGAACACTGTCCACGGTAGGTTGGTTTTGTAAGGCTTTTCACAGCCTTCCATTGACCGTTTTATATCTAAATAGGGACCTGGAAACGTTCGATTTACCAGCGAGATGATCAGCAGTTCGCTCCTCCTCTGGCGCGTCTTCGATTTAACGGTGCGTGGTGGCTATCGGTCCGATATCTGGCCATACGAGTAATCATTGGTATAGGCACAGCGGTATATGTTTCGTGTATAATTGCCAAGTCTGATAAATACAACCAGCTGTAAGTATCTCCGTACTTCGCGATGGTTGCTTTAACATAGGATTCTCACACAATCTGAGATTAGGGCAAACTCAGACATGATCTTCAAACTTGATTCAGACGTACTGGGCAACTTCACTAGACCAGCGCTTGAAGGTGGACCTGCGAAGATCACAACCGTATTTCAGGCAACAAACCTTAGATTTGGCCTTCACGAACTCGAGATACAGAATGGCGACCTCAATAGTCCATATTCTTACAACGTTATCCTCCTCGATGCCATTACCTTTACTGGGGTCGGAATTGACCCCGGGACACCAGGTTCCAACGCTAGCTCCTCAAGAAGTAGCGGTCCTACGGCTACATATACCCACTCTTCCACGTCAGCCCATGAAAACAGCGAGCCTCGACCGTACACATCCACTCGACTCCCAATCACTCCCAATCCAGGACCGCAAACATCTACTTCCGCAGACGCCATATCAACGACGACCCCAGCACTCTCTTCCTCATCTAGAGCAGCCAAGTCCACCATTCCTATAGTTGGTGGTGTGCTCGGCGCCGTGGCCGGATTGGTGTGCATCTGCCTTGCGATTGTAGCCTGGCGCCGCTATAAAAACAAGCCCCGCAATTCAATTACGTTCAATCCGCTCCGCTTCATTCCAGTGAAATCCCAGAAGACAACGGAGGATCTGATAGGCGATGTCAAGCGTTCTTCGATGGATGAGGTAAACGTAAGTATTCGCGTTAGTTGAGGCCACTTCACTGATTTCTCGAAGTTCCAAGGGAAATAGGGTAAGATAGGAGATAGGGAGTCCCAGAACGCATCGTATAAACGTGGAACGTCCACCACTCATTTTCAACGCTCGAACGTTGGATTTTGGAATACAGTTTCAATCCACGTCGTGTCTTTCTGATACCATAGCCTACCTGGGGCGAGTAAAGAGATGTTTGTTTTCCGACGGAAGTATAATTCATGCCAAGTCGGTCAGGGTCCAGTAATTTATTGTCCAGCAGAAATTGGTCATTTACTTTGGTTTATGTGATAACACCACTGAATTATGTCGACTGTTACGAAGATTTCGATGGCACCAGCTAAGATGGTTCGTCCAATCGTTTGATAGGGTCATTCATAGGGGCAGTCGCCTGAGGAGAAGTTGGAGGATTTTCCAAGACGCCCGAGTCGGAACAATATAACCATGAGGCCACCCACGCCTTAATTTGTCTTCGATGCTGTGTCTGAGCCAAGAGCACTTTGACCCACTGCTGTATTCCGATCCTAATGAGAGGCCTCTTGTCACCTGCGATCTTACAGGTTGGAGACAAATACGCCTGCTTCCATTGTCGGTTCTTCGAGTTCAACCAAGTCCATGCACTCTGAGTAGATGCCAGTCAGCTTTTCGCTTCTCCAAACCATACCCAAGTGCGGGAACACAACATTTCTCAAAGGGGACGAAGGGCATCAGTCATGTGCAAGTTGTTGATTGATTCAGCTTGTATCTCTTGGCAGCTGGGCGATTGTGGATGCAGTGGGCGATGGCCGACGACAGTGACGATATATGAGCGGGCTATCGAGGAGTGGTGAACATCAAGAATAGGTACAGAACTTGGCAGAGGAAGAGGGGGAACCAAAGGAGCGGCTGGTGGCAGCGGTAACATACTTGTGTCTTACGTAACAATTATTGCTTGATGTGTTTAGCAGAGCTTGAGGTTGGCAACGTTAGGCTGTGAGTTTTGTCCTCCCTCGACCTTTGGTTTCACCTCCGCCAGTCCCAGTGAGGTTGAGAGCGTCCTCCGCCGCCTCCATTTCTTTCCTTTGAACCACCACCATCTCCTCCTCGTACCCCCTTCCTTACCAAAACGCCGCAGGTATGTGCTAATTATACCCTTCAAATCAAGTCTTGGCAAAATCCCGCAGTCTAAGCCCCAGGCAGGCGGTGTGGCAGGCCGATGCTGACTTATATATCCTGCTTTCTTTCTTCCTCCTTACCAGGACGGTTTTCATTCCTTCAATGCGAAATTTATCCTATGTATCCACGCTGGTTATCGTGACTTTGCTCTCTTGGTCCACCTTGGTTCAAGGTGAGTGAGAATTTCACCTGTCTCGCAATGGACATCGCTCATTTTTTGTTGGCGGTGTGTAGGCCACAGCGCACCACCGAAACCATTGAAGCGACTAGCTCGTCCTGAAACGTTGGCCCTCGAAATATTCCCCCGACAGCCACTCATCCAAGATACGATTACACGGCGTGCCATTCCATCGCCAAGATCTACTACCCTCCGACACGATGATTCCTTCCGCCTCACCCTCTCAGCCTTCGGGGAAACGTTTCACCTACACCTACAACCTAACGAACACCTTATACACCCTGCCGCCCGCATCCACTACTACACTACAACATCTGATGGACGATCCGTGTTGAGCAAGACCGTACCTCTGACAAAGGAGTCCGTGAAAGCCTACATGGGGGATGTCATCCACGCAGACGTCTCATCTTCACGCATGCGAGAGGATGCCGCCAAAGTCGCGCACTCAAAGTTACCGAAAATGGGTTGGGCGCGCATCATGGTTCACGACCAAGGCGATGTATCAACCGGACGTCACCCCGTCTTTGAGGGCGCATTCTCATTCAATGGAGATGTGTATCACATCGTGACCAAGGACAACTACCTCCGGACGAAGCACCACCTGGACCCGGAGATTGCTCATCCCCTTGATGGATCCTTTGATTCTTCTTTGGTTATATGGAGAGATTCGGACGCCATGACCGCTGAGGAAGAGAGGTTGGCTAAGCTGGGAATTTCGTTGACGGCTGGTGGTGAAGGCTTGGACGACGGTGTCAAAGCGACTCGGCCCCAGAGTTGCGCCCACGATGCCCTCCCTTACAATGCAGGCGTGATGAGCTCGCTTGACCAGAAACCTTTGACATCTCCCTCATGGTATCATACCTTGGGCTTCGGGTTGGGTGAAGACCTCGAGCGACGACAGAATGATGTAGTCGGAAATGGCATGGGTACTAAGTGAGTGTCACATTGTTTTCCCTCCTGATTCATCCCTCAACTATTCGTCCAAAGTTTCGCTGGCTCCATCGGGGACAGCTCTGGTTGTCCCAAGTCTCAAAGATTGGTACGTCTTCCTTCCATCCCCAATGAAATCTGGTCCCTGATCAGTTGCCATAGCTCTACATGGGCGTTGCTGCCGATTGCAAATACACTTCGCAATATGGATCGAAGGAGAATGCAACTACCCGAATTCTCACTGACTGGAATACTGCTAGTTCATTGTACAAGGTACGAACTCTCATCTGTTTCCGCTCACATCTGGTTTGACCAATGCCACTGTCACTAGTCGACATTCAATGTCAGTCTAGGGATCATTGAACTTCAAGTTCAAGACACCACGTATGTCTCGGTGTGCTGCGCTGTAGTCATGATAGCTGATGGTCTCATCTTGCTTCCCCACTTGATTGCTTAGTTGTCCATCACCCGTTGATGCAAGCACGCCATGGAATGTTGACTGCAGTACCGTTACCCTAAACGACCGTCTATCGCTGTTCTCTGCATGGAGAGGGAACAAGGGTGATGACGGCGTTGGCCTGTGGCATCTGATGAGTGGGTGTCCCACCGGGACTGAGGTAGGCATTGCTTGGTTGGCGACCCTGTGAGTACGCTTCTAAGTATGCGACAACGCCTGACTTGACTGACTTTGATATGTGACAGGTGCCAACAAACGGCTTCTGGGCGAGCGCCATCCGTCGTGTCAGGTACTGCTGTGTCTACCTCAGGAAGGGTAGAGTGGCAAGTCATCGCACATGAAATCGGTCACAATTTCGGTGCTATTGTAAGTGTTTGCGTTTTCTGGAGAAATGTCTCGTTATTGACAAAACACCAACAGCATGATGTAGGCCTCTTCCACCCATGTGGTGTTTTTGAAACCCGAATTGAACAATCTTTGTTGTTTTAGTGTGCAGATGGATGCAACAACAGTCAGAATTGCTGTCCTTTGACCCCGTCGACATGTAATGCGGAGGGTAAATTCATCATGAGTCCCGTCGCACAAGCTGGGGAAATGAATTTCTCTCCGTGCAGTTTGGGTAATATCTGTAAGTTATTTCCGCGTTATCATCGATATATTTCAACTCACGGTTTCCCTAGGCTCTGTCATGGAAGGAACGGGCAGTGGACGTACCAATACATCGTGCTTGATTGACCCCGTCGCGTCCAATCGGCCCTTGATATCCCTTCAGATGTGTGGCAACGGCATCGTCGAAGAAGGCGAAGATTGCGATCCTGGTCAAGGAATTGAGTCAGCCTGCTGTGATTCCTCGACTTGTAGATTTAGGCCTGGAGCTGTTTGCGATCCCGATAGCAGTCCTTGCTGCACAGGGCAGTGTTCCTTCGCTCCTGCTACCCAGATCTGTCGGCCGGCTAGAGATGCATCTTGTGATACTGCAGAGATGTGTACCGGTAATTCGTCCTCCTGCCCAACGGACGTATTCTCTCCGAACGGTCAGAGTTGCGGTGATAACGACCTTCGGTGTGCCAGTGGACTTTGCACTTCTATCGCTCGTACGTTCCGTTTCACTCTTCACTGTTGGCATCGCGAAGCTTACTTGTCTGATTTTCTTCTAGAACAATGCCGGACGATTGGCGCGTCGATGAATCTCCGTGACGCCTGCCCCAATCGCGGTGATGAATCATGTCGTGTTTCCTGTAGGGATCCTACGCGTTCCAATGCGTGTGTGGTACTCCAAGCCACGCTCGTTGATGGTTCACCATGTGGGTTTGGTGGTACTTGCCAGGCCGGAAACTGCCAGGCCGGTACCTTCTTAGAGAAAGCCAAGGTGACTTCCTTCTCTCAACAGCCTGCTCTGTTTCGGTTGGCTAATACACTGGTTCGTAGGCATGGTACACACAAAACCTACAGATATCCATTCCGGTCACAGTAGCAGCTGGTATCCTTGCCTTGCTTCTTTTGTGGGCGTTGATCGCAGGTACGCTGTTCATTGGTCTCTCGCTCGGTGTATTCTGACCGGGTTCGTATTTCTTCCTTTTTCTCAGCGATGAGACGGTGTTGTGTCAATGGGCGCCGTCCTCCGCGCGTCATTACGACTACGTCGCCTATCATCCCTACTCCAGCCAGGTCGCTTCGCCATCAGCGCCTGGCCAGTGTTGACAGATCTGATCCGCTTAGAGGTCTGAGGCGTGAAAGCAATGGACCCATGACGACTCAGATGCCCAGTGCTGTACCTCCCGCGCTTCGCGCTGGGCGCCCACCATCTTTGTGAGTTTCGTGAACCAATGTAAGTAACAAGAATTTGCTGACTCAATCGTACTAGCCCTTCTTCCCACCAACGTAGTCCTTACCAAGGAGGAAGCCACGACTACACCGCTACGTACAACCCGTATTCTCAGTCAAATTGGGTAGATGATCGTGCATTCAATGGGCCAAGATAGAAACCACTGGCACTGCTACCACCACGCGTTCTACGATTCAATTATACAGCCTCACATCTTTTCCTATTTCGCTATATTTATCTGAGGTTAAAACTTCAATTCGTCTAAACTGGTGTACTTTTTTATGGATTACTTGCATCGCTATCTTAGCTGCTTTTTATAAACCAACGGACAATCAACCAACACTACAACAAACATCAGAATGGCATAACTAATCGTCGTGACACAAAAACCCTCAGAGCAAAAGCGTGGATACATACATTAATTATAACAAGGCAGAGGATTATCGAAGTCCTCATGAATGGGTAAATATGGCAGTCCGTGAGGCTATATATGATGTTCGTTGGCTGCCGTCATAGAATCATATCAATGGCCGAGAATTATGCACGCCTGCGCTTTTCACTGGGGTATCCATATGCGGTCGAATTCGTAGAACCTGCTGACGTTGGTCTGATGGAAGTACCGCCTCCAGAAACAGACGGCTGAGTAAGGAAGACTTGCTGTTGCTGAACTGGTTCCGGGTGGGATGCTTCTGATGATCCTCCACTATACGGCGGTGGTGGGGCTAGATGATCAATGTTTATCGGTGATGATGCAGATATTTCGACCATGGGAGTGTTTGTCAGCGACTGGTGAGTGTGAGTGTTCATTGAGGAGTAGGGTGTGGTTGTCGCAGATGGATTAGGTGATGGCATCGGGGAGATATTGAATCCGCCCAACGTGTCCGCGGTCGTGGGCGTCTGAGGCATGAGAAGACCACGTTGTTCGTCGGTTCGGGTGGTGGATGTGAAAGGTTGAATGGTAGCCTCTTCTCGCGCTTCCTTTCGCCTGTTGCGCGATCGTACAACGAGGACCGCGGAGAATATTGCAATCACTACGATGGCGACGGAGCCGATAACGATACCTGCGATGGCAGCTGGATGGATCTTCGAAGAGGGAGCTTGACGAAGACCGAACCCAATACTGCCATTTTCGGGACCGTTGATCGTAAAAATTCTGCGAATAGGAAAGAAAAAGGAAGGAAGTTTAGCATTTCATGAGCATGCCTGGGGAGATTTTGCGGAGAAGGACGTACAGGTATACGGCAGATATGAATGTTGCGCCAAATAAATATTCCGAAATGTTAGCATCGTTCCACTCTTCTAGAACACTGGTGCATGTCGAGCCATTCCTTAGAAGAAGCACGTCTTCCTTGAGCGTAACGGTGGTATCGCCAAATTGGACATCAACTGTGAGCTTGGAATCGCAAGGTACCGTATACGCCGCAGTTACTGAGGTTTCGGCTTGCTGTCGTGATGAACCAGGAATACCCGCATCTGTTGACGTATGACTTGAGTTGCCACCAAAAGCAACGAATTGAGCCTAACGTACATATCGAGCGAGCAATGCTCTGTGGCAGGAATATACCAACGAAGAAGGGATCAATAGCGACCCTCTGATCCTTGGCGGACACGGTGGTACCACTCCCGGTTGTCGTCGAAAACGAGTCTAAGCCTACTATCCAATCCGAATTGATGCTAGTGGGACCGACGGAAAGCTTATCCTTGACGGAGATGGTTCCTTGGACAGACGATGTATCTGGGACTACCCAGTGAAGCAACCCCCCTTCCACATCCAAAGATCCATCTTGCTGAGGGGGGTTTAGCTGCATTCCATAGGAGAAATTGCTTCTACCCGGGTTACGAGACAGCCAACCGCCGAATATAGTTTCATTGAAGCCTCCATCGTTGGTATTAGTTCCTAGTCCCAGTAAACCGGAAACAGCGGGCGAGAAGATGGGGCTGGTCTGATTCGTGACAATGACTAGTCCCACAGAGTTTAGGCACCTGGCGTAGGTATGACGGAGGGGGATCTACTCACTAGTTTGATTAGGGTATGCCCATGCAGATCCATCGTCCTTTTGCAACGTGCAATCCTCCCGAATAACAGTGCCTTGCACACTCTGATTTAGCACAGAAGATGTCTGGACTCCTCCTGAGATCCTAGCGCTGGTTGAAGAAGATGGGTCATACCTATAGAAGCGTTAGCAACATAATCCACCAGATGCACGACTAAATTTTTGCTTACTTCGGAGCTCCGCTACAGCTATCGCAAGCAGTCCCCTGGACCGAAATGAGGCCAGTGCTGGTCGACAAGGCGAAAAGGAATGTTGAAGGATTAGAAGACGACTATGATGTTATACGAAATATGACGTTGTCCTTAGACAACCACCATCAGCCATCAGAAGTTGAAGTACACACCATGTTGACAGTAACGCCATATCGTCCATCTGCTGTTCGCACGAGGGGAATGTTGGCGCGGACCAGCGGCGGAAGCCCGTCGCGTCGTTGGACGGACCCGAAAACGGCGGGTACGAGTGCGAGCGCGAGGACACCCGACGCCTTCATTGTGTGGGGGTTCGTGCAAGTCGTGAGGAGGGAAGGAACAAGTACTCACGACGATTTTCCAACCCAATTAGTGAAGTAATCTTCAATCTAGTGTCCGCATAAGGCGAAACATTCCTCTTCCTACGCGACCCGTGGCTATGCGCCCAGGGTTGCTTCGTGGATATGTGGGTATCACGGGGACACCGCCGAAACGAATGAGCGGTGCCAGCACCATCGGACCACATGTATCGCGAAGACTGTAGGCCCCAGTTAGGGCGCCTTCCAAGTTTGCTATCGGAAAACATACGGAGCCGGAACTATGAGAAGACGAAGGCCAGGAGAGGCCAGGATAACAACCCCGCATGACCACCCAGAACTCCAACGTTACCCTAGGCCCACGGGGACCTAGATGACGGTATTCAACCTTGAATTGGAGGATTTGAGCCCGTATTCAATTCTCGTACAGTTTAAAACAGGTGGTCATCGATAGTAAATTTTCTTCTGCGTGGTCGTCAGAATCTCCTTCACTGTCAGGAGTGGCGATTCCAATAGCACCAGACACATCTGACGATATTTCGAAAAAAGGTTTATCCGCGATCTCATCATGAGAATGGGTGATGAATGGTCACCGGTCAACGTTTCAACGATCAGTGTCTTTGGTGGAGAGCCGCAATTCAAGGGCGTACTAGCCCTTGTGGAAAACCCTCTTGTGGAAAAGTTTCTTCGGCGTCTTCTACGAAATCGACTGGACATACAGCACCCACAGGGGATGTAACCATTACATAGCGAGGTGAATAGCATCGTCCAGCCCAGAGGTGAGATCTGAGAGGCTAGCCGTCTATGACGTAGGAAGCGCTCCTTCCTTGGGGGGAATACCTCTAGATGTTGAGGTGCAAACTCGGCTGTAGTCTCAGCTGGCGTCTAAAGTCGACGTCGGGCTCTTCGTTGGTACCGTCAATTTCGCCAGAAAGACGAATGTGGCGGTGGAGGGACTTGACCGCCCACAACAACAAATCCATATAGAACATGGACGTTCTCAGCTAGAATTTGCGAACGATCAGGCAGATTTAGGTATATAAGAAAAGGATGGACGAAGAACATGCTGGAGCTTACATTCATTGGGGTGGTGCGATGTAGGTTGGAAAGAAACTTACTGCTGCATTGTGAGCAGCAATTGGCCGATTGCGCCTAGGGCGTAGAGCGCTACCATGAGCGCGGGAGATGTTCTCGACGACATCATGACCGTGGGTCAGGAGACTGCAGCTTTGCCGCGCGATTGAGGCGTCCTAGTAGTTGCTCGTTCCTCGGAAGGTGTCAGGGTGTCCAAGCTAGATGAGCACCAAGTAAGTGGTAAATGTGTCGGAGAGGTCCAGACGCGTGAGGTCACCAAATGGACGCAAATTTTTGTACATTCTTCAGGGGAATGCACAAAATTTGTCCATATTTGCCTCTCATTCCAGCGGTGCATAAGAAAAATCCAGTTCGTCTCGTCCGCAGACTACGTCGTGTCTTTGTCTGTGAAGCTGTAACACCTAAGATTATGTCAAGCATTAGCCTGTGGTAGAGAGACGAGCGACCGCAGGAAACTCACCAATACGCCTAACGCGTCGAGTCCGACCAGACTCAACGCATTTCGAGAAGGGTTTACACAACGCCAACACAGGTTCTTCGGGATCGATGAAAACCTGGTCCAGACGGCGCCAACAGTCCTAGGACAATGTTACTGGAAGACTGACCAATCGTTCGATTTCGCACTCGCAATCTCCGCATCGGGGACATGGGGAATGAACCTCGCAAACCTCATCCCTAAGATCGAGCCACTGGGTAGCGAATACCAAGATGATCGATGACATGGCTTCCGGTAATATTCCACCTCCGCCCCGAGGAATGCGGCACCTCGAGTTGGGGCAAGCACTGGCAAAGATGACCAGAAGATAAATTTCACATCAGTCCTATGTATAGGTAGGCGTAAGCATCGAAGTATGCTACAAAAGGAGTTGAGGACGATGTGTGCACTTAGAACCAGGTACAAGTGAACGACTTTAGACGCAGAAAGCAGAAAAATCATGAGGATTTGTCGGTTTCCGAGCGTGGTCGTTTTTCCAGTATACCATCAACAATGCCAAATTCTAAGGCCTCTTGGGCTGTTAACGAGGGATTAGGAAAAGATCGTTCACTTTAAAATGAGATGAAACATACCAGTCATGAAGTAGTCTCGTTCCAATGCCCGCTCTACAGCAGTTCTGTATGTCAGGTGGCAAGTACAGCGTGATGATATGAAATCTTACCAAATCGCTGAAGTCCAGCCTCCGTCGATTCATCGGGCTTGCCGCAGTGACGCTGATAGATGCCGGTAAGGAGCTCCCTTACGCGTAGGATTTCTTTGGCATGGATAGCTATATCAGAAGCTTGACCTGATGCACCGCCAGACGGCTCTATGAAGTTCAGTCAGTCTGAGGTACAGATGGAGCCTAAGAGGTGCTAAGATGGCTTTGTGGAAGTTAAGGTACTTACGGTGGATCATGATGCTCGCATTGGGCAAGCAGTGGCGTTTTCCGGCTTCGCCTTGAGGGATAGATAAGGATGAATTGGAGAATGGAGAAGCAACATAAGCTCACCTGCAGCAAGGAGAAGCGACCCCATGGAGCACGCCTGACCGACGCAGTAGGTGTGTATGGGTGAAGAAACATACTAAAATTGACAGCCTAGTGTTATGAAAAGGGTGACCATCGAAGGTAAATCGACCCGACCTGCATCTATGAAGGTAATGAATCGCCCCGGTTCGATCAACACATTGTTAAAACGCGACTTACCGTGTCATATATAGCAAGACCTGCAGTTACACTTCCCCCAGGGGAGTTTATGTACAGATGAATCGGCTTGGAAGTTTCCTCTGCCTCGAGGAAGAGCAGCTGGGCAACGATCAGAGCCGAGTCTGTGTCCCGAATCTGGCACAAAAACGTTTAAGCATAACTTGAACACACGATGTCGAGGAAAGACATGGTTTACAGGCCCATAGAGCATTATGACGCGTTCTCGTAGCAAACGAGAGAATATGTCATAGGATCTCTCGCCCCTCCCCTGAAAAGCAATCGATATAAGAGGTTTGAGTGTCGGGTTCTACATGCGGCTTTGGGCTGGTAACTACGCACCGTCTGTTCTATGACCATAGGAATGAGATTGCTGGCCGGTGGTTCTGACCACGCCTTCATCCCGCTGAGTGGGTGGAACGCGCGACACGCAGCTGGGGGACGCAGCGCATGGCGGCGAGTAGTTTGGAGGAAAGAGCGGAAGAGTGACATGGTCTTTCCGGTGAGCGCCCAAGTTTGGCACCTGATCAGGCGCGTCAACGCAGACAAACAAATACCTTGACCACATCCAACGTCAACTTTCTACCAGAGGCATCTTGTTCTCTTTCCACGACTACAGGCACGACGCGCCACGCACTCACGACCACGACTGCTGTACTTTGCTGCCTCATCTGACCTGGAACCTGGATAAAATTCATTGAAAACTGCGGGCACACAATGTCAAATTTACGAAGTCATCGTTCCACCGAGGCTCCAATGGATTGGGATTACACTTCGAGAAAGACCGTAGAGCCGGCTTGGAGGAAAGGAAACGAAGCGGTCACACCCCAGAAACGTGCGCAACATGCTTAATTAACTTTGCTCTGCGAAACTGAGTCTTTGTCAGGACCTCTGGCAGCGGCCAATTGGCAGCAGCCTCCCTTGCAACCTTCGTCGCCCATGTTCGGTGCAAATCAAAATGTTCCGTTCATATTTAATGCTACGCCCCTTCGGCAGGCGCCGCCCGAGCATCCATGGGCTCCTCCAGCTAATTTCTCGCCTACCAAGCCAATGTTCGAACCAGAGCTGAAGGATGTCGATATGACGGAGGCTACGCCCCCTCGATCAGACGACAAGCGAGGAGATAACTCCCGTACTGTCGCGTCTGGGGCCATGCGTAGAGTCTTCAATGCGCGTAAGAAAGCTCGCGAGGAAGAAAGACGAGCGACGGATGCCACCGTTGAAGATGCAAGTGACTCCGAAGACGAGGCTGAGCATAAACGTGTCGCACCGATTAGAAAAACCACAACCTCGAATCATTATACGCTCAATATGCCATCGCCGCCTGCCCCACATTCGGATCTACCCTACTTATTATCAGGGTAAGCTTTCCTATGAGCTAGCATTTATAGCAGGGTTTGAATCCAGTAACGTTAACGTTGTCCATAGGTATCTTCAATTCTTCTTCAATTTATCATTGATCTCGTTGTTCTTGTACCTCGTGGTGCAATTTATATGGACGGTACAACGTGACGTTCAGGAAAGGATATCCGAGTATTCGTTCGGTGCGCAGTTCCAACTTAGCGTTCGGGTATCTAATGGACTCATCCTTATATCATCTAGATATCGTCCAGGAGATTGCCATGTGCACTACACAGTACAAGACTAATTGTGGCACGAACACCGTTCCTGCTATGTCCCATCAATGTGGTGTCTGGGAGACATGTATGAACCGAGATCCAAGCATAGTTGGTCGAGCCAAAGTCGGTGCCGAACTGATCGCTGAAGTTGTGAACGGCTTCGTCGAGCCCATCAGCTGGAAAACTTTGGTAGGTGAAAAAGTGCTGATGCACCATCTTCTTCCACTCCGTGGTTGTCGATGTTATGTCTGATGCTAACGGACATATCCCATTTCAGATATTCACTCTAACTTCGCTGTCCTTCTTGACGGTTTTCATCAATACGCTATTTTCGATGTACCGTTCGCGACATCAACCCGGTCCTAGCGCACCGCCACTCCATCCGTCCTACTCCATTGGCCCTCCCACACAGTTCCCTCATTATGGAGCTTATCTCCCTCCGGCAGGTGCTACCCCAAGTTGGGGAAAGTCTTGGTCAGCTACCAACGATGACGCAGAGAATGCCCCTCGACGAAGACGTCTAGAAGGCGGCGAATCCGTTAAACTCACTTAGTTTGCTTCCCAGCTTGCGCACTATTGGATAGAATCAAATATAATGCAGTTAACAAATCAAATACCCGGCGTCACCCCTCCCCTCGTCCTCGCGAGGACCGTGTTGCAAACCTCTGCTGTGGCAAAACATTACCCAGATCGGATCGTGTGTGGTTAAGTGAAGCCCTTCATCACATACTTAGGACTTTTCCGAGCGTCGTTAGCTTTGATGGGCTTATCCAACCTCGCGAAGCTTGCGTACCACACGAGCTATCCATTGGATCAACAAAAATTTATCGCCAGACGGCATCTTCTCCGGACATTGTTGAATTCATGGAAGCCCCGTCCAAAATGGACCATCATTCCCTAGGGAATGGCTCTTCCCTCCTTCACTGCCAAACTGCGGCAGCCCATCGCCAGGGGTTCATCTGCCCTACTGATAATGTGCTTAGGTGTCAAACCCCCACGCATCGAGATCTAGGCTGCGTCTATTCCTATTGTCGTTCGCATGATGCCGCCAAAACGCAGGTGCGATTTCTACGACTGGTCTCGATCGATATATATAGCAATCCACACTCCTACCTTTCGACAGCAGAAGAGCGCACTTCCTGCATTAGCTGTCTCTACAGCCCTTCTCCGTCCACCCTCCTCGGGGGCATTCATTGTGCCCATGGATTATGGGGTGGGTACTTTACTAGTCCCATTCCCCGATATGTTGAAGGAGCCACAGAAAGATATGAGCTAAGGTGGCTATCAACCGGTAAGGGATAGTTTGAGGTACGCAATCCGCACCACGGTGGCTTGTGACAACCTTGGCCATCTACCGTCTACCGAATTACACCCATGGCACGGTGCATGTGGAGGTGATGGACGACTTAGATGACTGATGGTGACGGGAGAAACCAACGTGCTTTCTGAGGCATAGAAAGATCCCCTTTCTGATCGACCCCTCCGGCGTATATACAGGTGAGAGAAAAGGACCACACCTTGGGGACTTGGGGGGTACAGCTTCAGTAGCGCTTGATTATTAAAGATGACTGATATGATCATGTGCGTGAGTGCTGGAGATTTGGAGATAGGCTATTTGTGACGCAGGATATGCTTCCGCCCCTCGAGCATCACCAAAGCAGGTGACACAGTTCTATGATATGACATGCCGCATGGGCTCGGTTCCTGCGGCGTCGTGAGGGCGAGGACGTTTCGGGTCAAGATCCTTCCATAGCGACATTCTTCCTTGTGGAATATGCCGGTCGATTCCCCCAGCATGTGCCAACCCGGTACCACGAGCAAAGAGCCTTGACGTTGTAGGAGGTAGGTGCGACATGTTCTGGGATATCGTAGATCACCTGTCGACCCGGCACCCCCAACCCGCATTGAAGCCTCGAAGGAGATCCCACCCCATCTATCCCAGTTGGACTTGGGAGTTCTCATACCATTTGGTCGAAGTATTGCACCTAAACTTGGAACAACCGAAGGCCGAGGAGAACAAGTGGATGGAGTCCTTTGAGAGCAGACGTTACCAAAGGACCGGGAAGCTGCGGCAGACCCATCACAGGAAAAGATGCATTTCATGGGAAATATGTCGTAGTACAGGGCTTCTGAAAGATCACGAATATCGGAAGGTCATGGACATAGCAGGGATCAAACAAATACGAAAACAAAGCCCGAAATTGTCGAAGGTACAGGCGTGGAGGAGGCGGTGAAGACCTTCCACGACAGCCGTTGTTATTTACCAGCAGTCGAAGCTGCGGCTTTCTCCTCCTCCTTTTTCTATATGATCGATGTAAGATGGAAAAGCTCCATGACAGAGTAGATATAGATGCCAAGCTCACCTTCTGTTTAGCACGAAGGGCATCGGCGTCACTAAGGAGCGAAAAGGTCAACAGTATCAGCAGTTCTGTGAAAGGAATTCATAAAAATGGAAATGATACGCACGCCTCCTTGCGTTTCGCTAGGTTTGTCGCACTCTCCTTCGGTTTCTTCTGGTTCGCAAGCTTTTTCTGTGCCCGCAGTCGGTCTTGCTCACGCTGATTGCCACCTAGGACACTGATCAGAACGATGATCAGCAGCCATCCACGCAATCAACGCACGAGTCATGGTGGATAAAAAATCTAAGAACGAGGATAGATGATATGAAGGAAATGAGTTGAGAGGAAGATGGTCGATGTCGTCGTCGTCGTAGCAGCGAGCACGTTTGCCAAGGACCCATCAATTTAGAGCGGAGATAACGTCAATTGAAATTCAGCCATGGAGATCACCCCGGGCTAGAATGTTCTTTGGATCTCGATTGACCGTCAGTCCCTTCGGAGAGATGTCGCTGTAACTCTCTCTCAAGCACGGTGTCGATGCCTCGCTTGTCTGGAAAATGGTCTTGGGCTGCATGACACGACACGTCTAACTGCGACTGGTTAGACTGCCCGATCACAAAGGGGGAAGATTCTGGTGCTACTAGGGGCAACTGATTGTTACAAGCTTGTCTCAGGCTCTCGGGCGCAGTGGTACCCTGCACCATACGAGACGCTTGAGATGGAAGGCCGCCACCGTCCTTCAGGCGACTTAAAAACGTGTAGACGTCGTTCTTAGCCTCAGCATCGCCAATCATATGCTCAGAGCTTTGGGGAGCTTCAGGACCAATTTCCTTTCATCTACCCGGATGCTATACAAGGATCCACTTCCTAGTAAGATGAGGAGGACGGATAGTTTCGTAAGCAACTTGGCGGTGACAATGTGCGAGAGTGAGCGAGAACGACGTTCGAGAAACGAAAACAGGTGACAACTCGTGTGGTCTTCCAAGTGGTAGATTCCAAAGGGAGTGAGACCCTTCTCAAGGATCCTCCCAAAATGAGCGTTGCGTGGAATTTCCGCCCGCTGTCCATAATTTCCAATACGACGTGTGATCGGACAAATCATGAAACCAAATCTGTCTGGCAGACATCTGGTGACATGACCCTCCATCGTCATCGACTTGGGAAAATGGGCAAGTCCGGCCCAAAGAGCATCCGAAGGGAGCAGAAATGTTAACGTTAACCCCAGGGGTAAGTCCGGTTCAATCAGTTCAGGCCAGTTCGGCACGGGTATTCTGGCTCTCCTTCGAGTTCAAGCGTGAGACCGGCGACCATGTACATAGAGACGTTGTATACGTACCACACTGCTTAGGTTTGATTGACAGACCATTAATACACAGCAGATGCTGTTCGCCGCTAGGGTCGCTGGAAAGAACACAGTATTTGCGTATCGCGAAGGATGCAGCTGGCAGAACCCAACAAGGGACTACTCACTTACGGTTTTTCATTCGGTGTCCCCTTTTCCCCTTTCCCTAGAACTACGGAATCGTCCCACATCCAATCAGGGAGGGTAGCATCCAGGGGAGACGGTCTGCATCGAAACAAGGAATGAAAAAGCAGTGGGAGATCTGTCAAACGAGATACGATGTTAGGGGACGCAAGTGCAACTCACAGCAGTCTTGTGGCAGTGGTCGTGGCAATAGAAACAAGGGGTAAAGCCAATACGGATCGAATCATCTCCTCCGAAACCCGTTTTCGGTAGGCATAACCAATTTCCTCCAATTTCGACCTAGAACGCAGAAACAAGGGCAACTCGTCAGGGCGTTGACCGAACTGAAAGGGCCGTGAACCCCCCATCAATGATCAAAACCAGTTGGGATAAGGGGACCTGGATTCGATTATGATGATGGCCGTACCCCGAGAAAGGCCCATTTTTGTTGATATCTGCCAAGCTACTTAGCGGGCGAATCGACGGTGATAAGTGAGTGGCTGTCGTCCGAAAATGGAACCGACGGCTTGGGAGGTGTATTCTGTGTATTCAATTCTGGACGTAGGCAGGACTTGCGTGGGCGTTCTTTTCCGTGACAGCAACGGGTCTTGTACTTGGAGTATAAGCGACGTATTTATGGAGAGGAATAACGGCCGGCATCTAGATGGAGTAGGGGAATCGCTCGGAGAGTTGTATCGAGTCGCTTAGGCACGGTAGTCGTGTTAGAAACCAATCTGAGCGACGCAACACCGACCGCATGTGGTCTTGAAGATGATCAGCATCAGAAGCAAGGAGGGATATGATGGGCTATGGGCGCACTTACCTGTCCATACCATCTATCGCACTCAAGCTTTGGAGGTATCGCTTATCGAGAGGTACTCGCTGTTTAATTGACGTGGGTACAGCATTCATCGGGTGTGTTGATCTAGAGGATACCGACGGGTCCATGGGAAAGCGAACAACCCTTCGACGTCCAACCTACAGGATTGATAATCCAGGTCGGTCGGCCTTATGAGAACGTCAACGTAAGTGTGGAAAAAACTCACAAGAAGAGCATTACCCGTGGGTCACGGGTGTGGCCTCCAAAGTGGCGTTAGGGTCCAAGAGAAGAATGGGTTGATTTTAAGTTCACGTCGCGCGGAACCAAAAAACTTGCATTGGGTTCGCGTAAGCTATAAATCTATCATCATCATCATCATCAAATCAGCGGCGAACGCGGTGGTAATAAGGGAGAGCCTCTTCGAGGTTAACTGGAAAGTTATACTTAGCCATGTGTAAGGTGCACCACAAGCTCGTGTGAACCGGTATCGCATATGTGGGCTATGGACGGATGATGAATGGATGATGATCTTGTGATGCTGTCTTGAGGTGGGTTATATTTAGCGTCTTCCCGAGGGAACAAAGATAATCATGATGTTCTGTGACGACGAACAGATTTATGTAGCGTATACATACTTATGTATAGGCGGCCTCCGATGCTGTCAAAACTTTGATTTCGGAGTTGTCAAACATGTTCGAATCGAGATCTTGTATTTCTGGGGAAGGAACTCGGAAAGCGAAGGCGTTTGGCGCTGAAGGGGGTGGTTTTGAAAGCCTGCGAAACGCCGTGGGTGTTCATCAAATCGGAAGCTGGATAAGCTGGATACGTATAGGCGTTATATGTTGAGTAAACATACACTTACGCTATTGTCACGGTTATCGGAGAGCCGCACGAGTGAATTCGAAGCCGCCCCTTGGGGAAGGAAGGGTTGCATGGGGACAAGCGGGCGTTAGAACTTTTGAATGTTCGTAGTTCGCTCGAGCAGACGTAGATGCGAACATGCGAAGCATAAGCATAACCGCGAAGGCAAAACACCCTTCGGGAAATAATTGAGACAGGGCTTCGCGAAACCTCAATTATGTTGTCCCTGTGTATCATTTCGATTCTATGAGAAAGGAGAGAAGGGTTCGAACCACTTACTACACCTGATTAGGCTAAGGCTGTATCTTGATGGCATGGACAGGCGAACACGCTTTCAGGTAGACTCGTCTTTGGATGCGCGGTGCGTTCCCAGGTGCCCTTTCATCGGGATCAATATATAGAAGGGTAGTAAGTACATACAACAGGAAAATGGGGGAAGGAAACCTGCCCGACTTACCATATGCACGCGCTCGAGCTGGAGCTAAGGCGATTTAGGGAGGGAGACATTGTCTCCGTTGGCGTTTATCATCGTCGGAGATCGGGGATTGTATGTAGAGTATGTTGCGCAATTACGACCCTGCTAGAATCTGCATTGAGCAACCTTTCCGTAGCCTTCCACCCAAAAGCGGTGAGCATTGGCTCCGGGAAGCTAATCGTAAACTGTAAGTAATCGAAGCTGTTCTCGTTTGAGCTACTAATGTAAGTGCCTACCGCCATTAGCTTCTTTAGTTTAGGGCTCGAGCGGCTGTCATAGGATCATGCAGCGTGTAATCAACGTCAACGCAACATCGATTCCAATATAATAGCAATAGTGCGCTTCATCACCTTGAGACTAAATGAGTATTGATCAATGAATCGATACATAGAGTCAGCAACTCGCGGAACGTGGGGAAAGCACAAAGCTTGCGCTTACCCTTGACTACGCCGAAATAGCTTGTCCATGTCTTCTTCGTTTTCCTGATTGGATGAAGCGTTGGAGTGTCGTTGACATGACTTGAGGCTGTTACTTCACGAGATGCTTCGGTCCGATCGTCTAAGGAACGGTCCAGACCGGTCTAGATTGTCACGCAGACTTTTGCCGTGGACATAAGCCACTACGCCGAAAGTGCTCCTCAACGTCAATATTGGATTCTTGAGAAGGCATGGGTAGATCGCGGGTTGTTGGATAGAAATGGAGGAGCTACAACCGAGTGGCGTACGTGTATTAGGATTCTATCTTGGGTCGAGCGCTTGTTCGTGCGTCTTTCGTCAGATCAGAAACCGGGCCCGTTCCTGTTTAAAATATCAACAACGATAGTTGATCGTGTTGGGACGAGCGTTATCCTAGGCATCGTATGATGTTGGAGCCTTGCTGTGAGATACGGGACGCTGATGAGAGAGAGAAGTACGGCCCCACGGAGGCAATAGCGGGGAAACCGAATCTGGTTTACAGCCAAGCGAGAGTCATCGAGCTTCAACACGCGTCAGTTGCGCACAGTCGTACAGGGATCAGGGTTGGTTCGGAAGCAAAATAGACCACGAAAACGAGTAATCGACGGCCATCTATGCATGGTGTGAATGAAAAATGTGATCAAGGGCGATGTGTGGGTTTTGTAGTCATGTTTAAGCGAACGCCGCAGGTGCTGAGGCCGGCGACACGCAACGTGGCTGACTTGGAAGGGGGGCAAAACCGAGATGCGACGTCGACGTAGTAGGTATGAGAGGTGTAAGCAATCAGCTCGACGTCAGCCGTGTACATCGTGAATCGGAAGGAGATACAGTGATGTACCGCTCAGTGGGACGACAAAACCTTGATGAGCCTCGGAACCAACCATCACGGGGGATGGCTGAAATCGGGGTATATAGTCAGATGCATACTTTTGTCAAGTACCTTCTCAAGTGATGTTTCACCAAATCAGCGAGCAGTATTCAGTGAAATCGGACAATCAGTGCGAATATGTTCTTATCAACTTTTCCCTACTCAGTGGGACGGTCACATCACGCGCGGAAGAGGATATACGGGGACTATGACTAATCGCCATCAAAGGATCATTCCTAATCTAGCGAGCTATTTCCCAATCAAGCCCTCAAATTACATCTCCGACGGTACAGTCAGCCGTGATGTGACACTGGATCACGAAGATAACATGTCAATATGTTTTTTGTGCGCTCAAGCACTCTACAACGTCTCTTCCAGTCGATAAACACGAGTTTCGACACCGAGTGAGCCCAGTTAATCCTGTCTCAAAAGTTTAGTTCGCTTTGCTCCGCCCGTTATTTTGTGACACCGGTTTTTATGAAAATCCAACCACTATTCTTCACCTCAGTGCAGCACGCCATCACAGCTGCTCTTCGGAGTCACGTAACATTAACTGCAACGTACATTAGAAATCTTTCACAAAAAGTCCGAGGGGAGGTGTCCTTGAGGAGGATGGTTCCGAGTCGATGTCCCACTGAGTGGGACTTTCCCACTGGGCGGTACATCACTGTATTGCAATCATACATAGATGCACGATGACTGCTAATCAGCACAAGGGTGCTTTACTCCGCGAATTGCGCCGAAGTTAAGTTCCCCCTGCTGCGCGAATTGGTGCCTTCTGAGAGGAGCAGGGTTGAACCATTGACCGAAGAACCAATTTGAATCTGATCCTGTAGGTCCTCTTGGTGGCACAAAGGGTCTCCCCCTTTCCCTTTGCCCCACCGTAAACGGAAGCTTTCATTCGGTTTGGTTCGAGTGTAAAGCTCGCATGGGTGAGCGGTAATGAAAAAAGGATTGGCGTGGAATGACAAGAGAATTTAGAGGTGGTCGTTGACAAAGGGGGTTAGATGGGTATGGAAGACACAAACCTGATTCAAGGACACAGCATGTGTCCCAAGGCAAGATGGTAACAAGGCCGGGCGTAGTGATAGCACTAGCACGAGGACAAATGCCTAACGAGTATAGCAAGTTCAGGCAAGTTGTTGTTCCGCGAATGGCTAAACTCGAGTAACGGTCCATTTACCGCCAGCTTGAACATTGTATCCGCGAGTCCCTTGTCCGTTTACTGCAGGTATACGTACACGGACGACGACGAGAACGACCTCATGCCAGGGCGTTCCGCCGGTTGGACACACAAGTACCAGTTGTGATAATCGTGCTTTATCAAGACTTGTGAAATACGATCTAAGCGAAATGTGGGGAAGGCGGCGACATAAGGAGGTTTTTGTATGAGGTATGAGGCCCAGGAGGCTAGTGAAATCGCCGTCGACCCGTGCTCGTGAAAAGAAACCTTCCTGAAATAGAAATCAACATGTCAAGAGGTTGCAAAGGTGTGCCGCAAGTTGAGTCCTGCCTCATACCAGGGTGAGCATATGATTTTCGTATGATCATGTTGAATGATGAGAGCGTGCGGCGCTGCGTCAGGAGTTGCGAGAGTTTTGAGAGAGGCGTTGGCGTTTCAGGCGAAAAATGACAAGTCGGTTCCGCTGATCTCGAACAGGACGAATTCGGCGACGAGGAAGACGTGCCGAGGACCGGCAACGGATAAATGTTGGGATGATGAGGGAGTGCCTGCTGATGTAATGGGACAGGAGATCGGAGGGTGATCTTCGTGTCAGTGTGCCAAGAGCCGAAATAGTGGGGACGCGATGGACTGGGAAGGTAATAGAATAGAAGCCTTCTGATCAGGATCCCGGATAACGGAATAATTCATACTCCGTCATTCGCGCTGATTTTAAGCTATTTAACAAAGAACGCTGCCAAATTCGTTCATATTTGGTGGGGTGGCAACCAACTTGACACGGGATCTCGATGAGGAACCCTTGCAACATGTAGTAATGACATCCGCAAGCTTCCCTGATGGCAGATCCGAATCTCGAGCTCCAAAAGCCCTTTCAACCTGATCGCCATCGCCATCGCACGATCACCCAACCAATTCAACCGTGCCCTGATTCCCTCATCTTTCCCGCTTTTCGCTTTATATATATATCACGTACCTTCCGTCGCTGATTAGTCTTTTCGCCCCCCCTCTCTTCTCCCACACCAAACGTCTCCTTCCTCCTCTCTCCTCCTCCGCATCCCCGTCACCGTCCCCTGCGGTCGCTGGCCGCCATGTCTCTCCGCCACATCTCCCGTCCCCAAGAACGCCCCGATGTTCGAATGCACGAAACGACTCCCGTCCCCAGTCACTCTCAACTTTTCTCGACTCATCCATCGCAACCACCACCACCGCCATCTCATCACGCACCTCCTCCTCATTTGAACGGAAACGCACCCATACCCCCAGCGCCACTCGCAAATGGCACCAGTCACGGAAACCCCATCGTTTCACCGACAGCAGTGTCCAACTCGGTTCCAAACGGCGTAGGGTCATCTTCCTCGATAACCCATAAATTAGCCGTTGCCAATGAGCAAACGTGGCTTCTGATAGGTGCGTTCCACTTTTGCAATTTCACGGCCTTTGGACACACGCTAAAGCCGATGGTTGATTCGTCCTTTTTTCCCAGGTCGAGTGGCTGAGCAAATGGCTGACTTGGACCACGCGCTGTCAGCCTACGAGAACGCACTGCGGCACAACCCGGTGTCCCTGGCTGGTCTCACTCAGGTCGCAGGAATTGCTCGGATCAAAGAGAATTATCCCAAGGTCAGCTTCTCTTCTCCCACAAACCCTTTTTTTATTCCCGATTTTTGCTGCCGAGAGAAGCTCCCTGGCCTTGTCCGCGGAGTTGTTAGCTCATTTTGTTTTCTTTTTCATTTTGGGACCTTCTTTCACCCACAATCTTCGATCCCTTTCCTGTTCCCCACGTGCTCATCATGACGTCCTTGTCCCAATCAGGCCATCGATTACTTCCAGAGGGTTCTCCAGCTTCAAGAAGACAACGGCGAAGTCTGGAGCGCATTAGGTTTGTCTCCTTCCCCTATTGCATCCGTCTTCCCCGTGCGCTAACTCTATGTCTCCCAAGGTCATTGCTACCTCATGCAGGATGACCTGCAGAAAGCCTATTCCGCATACCAGCAGGCCCTCTATCTCCTTCCCAACCCCAAAGAGGATCCTAAGCTGTGGTATGGCATCGGTATACTCTACGATCGCTATGGCTCCCTCGACCATGCCGAAGAGGCGTTTTCTTCCGTCCTCCGTATGGACAAAGGTACGGTTCGATCCCTTTATCGTAGGCTGTAACGCTTGCTGAAACACCTTTCATCGTGTCTCAGATTTGGATTTTGACAAGGCCAACGAGATATTGTTCCGCTTGGGAATAATATACAAGCAGCAGGGAAAGTACGAAGAGTCTCTGGCTTGTTTTGATCGCATCCTCCGTAACCCACCGAGTCCTCTGGCCCATGCGGATATCTGGTTCCAAATCGGTCATGTTTATGAACAGCAGAAAGATGTGAGTGCTCCGCTCCTCACGCGTCAATGGGCACCTTCTGACCGATCTCGTCTTCTTTCTCCTTGCAGCACGTCAGGGCTAAGGACGCATACGAACGGGTAGTTGCCGATAATCCGGGCCACGCTAAAGTGCTGCAACAGCTCGGTTGGCTCTACCATCAAGATGGTTCCTCCTTCCAGAATCAAGAGCTTGCCATCCAGTACCTCACCAAGTCGCTCGAAGCGGGTAAGTGTCCACTTTAGCTTCATTCTTCTTCATGCTCTAACGCCACGCTACTAGACTCTTCCGACGCCCAAAGTTGGTATCTTCTAGGCCGCGCTTATATGGCTGGCCAGAAGTACAACAAAGCATACGAAGCGTACCAGCAGGCTGTGTATCGTGATGGCCGCAACCCCACTTTTTGGTGCTCGATCGGCGTCCTCTACTTCCAAATCAATCAGTTCCGCGACGCTCTCGATGCCTATTCTCGGGCTATCCGCATCAATCCCTACATCTCCGAAGTCTGGTTTGACCTTGGAAGTTTGTATGAGAGTTGCAACAACCAAATCTCTGATGCTATCGACGCCTATGCCCGAGCAAGCGAGCTCGACCCGGGGAATCATGTCATTTCGCAACGGCTGCAATTGCTGAAGAATGCTCAGGCAACCGGCGGTGCACTTCCTGCTGCGCCGGGTCCACAGGATGTCCATCCCACAGCATATGCAAGTGCGGTCATACCACCACCGGGCCTCACGGGGCCGCCGCTTCTGCTTCAGCCCACGTCACAACGTCCCCCTCCATTCCGAACTGACTCGCGTGGGCCCCCCAACGAGATCTCGCTTCCGCCTCCTTCCCAAGTTGGGAATGGCCCTTCTTCCCCTCCTTTCCGCGGCGGTCCACCACCGCCTGTTGTTCTTGATGAGTCTCGTCACGTGTCTTCGCATACACCATTGGCCCCGATGGACGTAGATCGCCCTCCTCCGCATAGCAGAGACTACCCACCTCCCCCTGCCCGAGATCCGCCGCCGCCAAACAGAGGCCCTGCTGGCCACAACGTCTTACTCCAGCATCCTGTGCCTCAACACCAGATTGCGGCCGAGGAACTGCGTAACGGGGCTCATTCTGCTCACCACCCTGATTCCTATTTCTCGAATCGCTCTCGTGTGCCTCCGTCAAGGTCGCCAACGCCACCGCCACCAGCTCGACGTTCCCCATTCCAGCCGTATCCTCCTCCAGGACGTCAGATTGGCCCTGGTCAGCCAAGCATCATTCCTACTCACCGCTCGCCTCGAACGTATCACAACGAACCGCCTCCTCGTCCCCTTGAGCAAGAGAATGGCTGGGATCGTCGTCAACCTCCCCCTCCTGAACCTCGCGAGTGGGAGCGTCGACATCAGTCCAGACCTAGCGGAGATTACCCACCGTCGTCGCAGACTACTCCTCATTTCTATCCTCCTCGTTCGCCGGGCCCTCGAGGCCATTCCCCTGAACCTTCTCCTCGGTCTAGCCATGCCATGCACCACCCTCCAAGACCTTATTGGGATGCCAAACCGTCACCTTCTACAAGCCACGCTCCGACTCCTTACCACCAATCACCACCACCTCCCCCCGATCACCATCGCGAGCCTCCACCACCATCGCGTCGCTACGATCCCCGTTTCGATGCTCGGGATCAGTACGATCGGGAAGCACCTCTTCCTGAGCCACGCGATGCTCGATACGCTGGTGCATCGGAAAGCTTGAGACATCCTCCTCCACCTCCTTCATCTGCTCCTACGCAAGTCAGCAGTGGTTCGGAGAGTCCACGCAACGGGTCTGTCGCTCCTGAGGGTGACAAGAAGAGACGACGATCTGGCAAGGATCTTCAGCCCCCTGCACCTCCTATGAACATGAGCGACCCGGAGAGCGCGAAGAAGGATGCTAGGCGCCGTCGAGCGAAGCGAAAGGCTGAGGATTCGCGAAGTGAAACACCCAAACCACCTTCTGAACGTGGAGGATACAAGGTTATGCCTGGATACAAGGGGGCGGGCTCGCCTGAACCTTTGAGTTCCGGTTCGTCGAGGTCCGTTCAGCCATCGCCGATTAGCAACCACGCGAGACCTTCGAGGGATCTCGATGAGGATTACGACGAAGGCGTTGCTGAGACTTTGATAGGGTTGGCTCAATACCGCCCGGAGCCTTCGAGACCGGTTGAAGGTGGACCTTCGCATTCGCCTACGGTATCGACTGGCAGCAGGCATAGTGATCCCTCGCCTAGACCTATCCCTCATCATCGCGATTCCATTTCGTCGACTAGGAGCCATGCTTCGCCTCCTATCCCCGCAGCGAATTTGAAGCGACCTTTGAGCCCGGGGTCGGATTCTATCAGTGATTCCAAGAGGTCGCGAGTCGTTTCGGCTCCACGAAGGGTGTCCTCGCCTTCTGTTGGTAGGCGAACACCTACTCAGTCTACTCGGCCATCGCCTATTCCCTTTCGCACTCAGTTGACGTCGCATTCGCCTGAGGCTAGACAGGTGTTGGATAGTTATGCACCTGCTAGTCCTTCGATCCCGGCGTTGCCTCCTCATCCTCGGCCTATCGGGGCAGGACACTCGTCTTCGCATGCTAGTCAGCAGATGGCTCTACCGCCTATTGCTACGTTGTCGCCTACGTCGTCTGCTGCCTCACCTGCCGCTCAGTCTGAGCGTGATCGAGATGACCGAATGCAAGTGGATCGCTCGTTGTCTCCTCCCAGTCGTGGAAAGATGGGTGAATCCCGTTCACCGAAAAATTCACCAGGCGCAAAAGCTGAACCTACACCGTAATCGCATTCATCTTGACTTTACTACTCCCTTTTTTGTCATGACATCGTTCTGGGACTTCTTGCATCTCCTCCCCACTCCAAGTTGCATGCCGTATTCTCTTGTTATGATGTTTATGATTTCATGAACTATTTTGTTTCTCACATTCTTGTTTCTCGGTCCCCCCTCATCCATCGTTCCTACCCATAGCATTCACCGTCCTTCCATTGTATGTTCTTCGCTTGCATCACAGAATTATTAAGTATGTAGTTGGTTTCCATTGACAATCGCCTTTTTGTATCTAGTTATATAGCCACGCCCGTTCTTGCAATGCAACACAATAGATCTGCTTATCCAGTATTGGTTATGAATGTACATCACCCTCAGCACCAGCATCGACGCAGTCTGGGCGAAATGGAAACGGACGCCATGTGGGCGAGGCACCGCCGCGTTTTGTGAGCGTGGGAGAGCCCCTTCACCGCCCGAGAGATCCTCTCCGAATTACCTTGTTTTTTGCGATATTTCACATATTAGCATGTCATGACAGAAGCTGGGTCTCTTACCCATGACCTGCCGCTGAACGATCTCGAGAATCGTGCAGGCCCTTCTCAGCCTATCTTAAACCTCGGCGACTCGGGCGAACTTGGCTTGAACTCAAATATACTCGATATAACGACATCCTCGACACCTCCTATGGCTACTACTTCTTCAGCTCTAAATGGCGCTTCTTCAGCTTCTGGCGGAGCGGAACATGGGTCTGGACTTGGGCCTTCAGGAGGCCTTACCGCGAGTGGTAGGGCGGATGATGAAGCAGACGAGGTGTTGGAGTTGAAACCCCCGTCGGCGACCATGGATATGTTGTCGCCATATCGACCCGTGTCTGCTGGTGCGGAAGATTCTTTTCTGGTCTTGGCGCGTACGCCGGAACCGGACGGTGAGGGTGAGGCGGAACGACGGCGGGATGGAGAGCGTGGTGTGGTGAATGGTGGAGTGAATTCAGGGCAGGAGGAGGTAGATGTTGGGGTTGTTGGGTCTTCACAGGAGGATCCGCCTGTCGCCAGGCGAGCTTCTCTGGCGTTACAAGGGACGAAATTGGCAGACGTATCCGTGTCCGAGGATAAGGAGGATGAGACGAGAGTGGAGGAGGAGGAGGATGAAGACAAGGGAGAATCATGGCATCCGCTATCGCCTAGACCGCCACCCGTCACTAATCATCCTCAAGTGGATGCCACCCACGAACCCCAGGAGAATACACTTGTGGTGGATGAAGGCGACGTGGTTGACTCTCGAGGCCGAGTATTGTATCCGGACGACGACTTCGACGAGAAACCCACGGATATAAACTTGCCTCGCAGGGCGTCACATTTGCGCCTGGATCTCAAGGTGCCTTCACCACAACCTTGGGAACTGGTCGACCCTCCGGATCCTCGAGACCATCGAGGGAAGGAGGATGCCCAGTCGCAGCATGGTTCCCGATTTCATTCTTTGCAGAATAGGTCAGTTTTATGTGTTTCGCGCTCGTCTCAGACACTCATACGTATTTCTTGCTGCTCAGGGATCGATCACTTATACCCAAGTCGTCGTACTATTTTGGGCCTCCGCCACCGGACTCAGCCTATGGTACCCGACCTATTGGGCAAATTGGGGTCCACCATCCACGGGAAATTCTTCGTATTGAACGTGACTACACTGGTGGAGAACTCACCCAGTTCGCACCCATATATCCACTAGAATTGGAGAGCAGGGTACGAACATGTGGTCCTACCGCCACCTTTCCACCGTTTATTTTAAGCGTGGCATGCGTACTCACTGGTATCCTTTTCGTTTTACAGATAACTCCAACGCAATTCCTTGAATCCATAAATGCTATCAATGAAATTCTCATATCAGCCCACAGCCTTCGCCATTCCTTTTTCGACAGTCTACTTGCTATCCTCTCGTTGCAGCTTTCTAGAACGGTCACTTCTACACACTATGAGAAGGTGAGTTGTGCCTGCATGTGCCCTTATACGTCGTCCCCTTTTGAAGCGCCAAACTCTGTATGACTGCCCGATGCTGATGCGTTTTCACAGGAGATGAAGCGGCTTCGAGAACTATTTGACTACCTGAATGCGAACCTCTATAATCCGGTAGGTCTAAACCTACTGTGGCCTCGGAAGGTGGCCTTCCTCTATGTGAGTTAGCGCCTGTTCTTCTATCTCAGGGCACATTGACTTACCTCCGCATCCCCGGTCCGCAGCTTGAAATCGAATACTATGTGCGTACCTTGGGACCTTCCGGTGAATTCTCTGCGATGCTAATCCCTTCTGATAGTAGTAAATCGATTCGTCACTCGTTTCATTCGGTCTCTTACCCCCGTGGATTGTATAATTTTGGGACACCCTCATCGATATATTCGCCGCGAAGCCTTTATTTTATCTGCATGTTCATTGTTTACTGTCTACTTTGATATTACGCTCGCTGTGCTCCCTCGCAGGTTAATAGCACTCTAGGTTACACCCGTTTCTCTCGAGTCGGTCATTCACATCGCAATATGACAACTAGGAACCGCCGTTGGCGCTTAACCTTGCTTGCACTTGCATCGACCGTCGCTGTTTTCTCGGATCCGCCTTCTGCCAGTCGACCAAGCCTCTATTATGTCACCCCCTTGTATGCGAGGTTGCTGACATTGTCTCTTCCGTCTGTGGCTGGACTACAAGAAAGGCATTCGTGTCTAATCATTGCACTAGGAGATTTTCGACCAATCTCAGCGTGCAACGCGGTCGATGTGATCGAGCTCTGTTTGATTGCCAATACGTGTCCTCGATCAACATGTGCTCATTTCGCGATCGCCGGCGGCGCTTTGGAGCTAAGGAGTGCGAACTGGACGGAGAAACCCTGGTGACCCTGATGTCTTCAGTGACTCAGAGCTCGGAAGAGCCTTTGGGGTTCCGATGGTATTCATTTTTTTTTTGACTCGAACACGATGAACTTCGTAAAGTTCATTAGTCGTTGTCCGATGTGGTCTGATGTTCCATGGTCTGATGTGGGCTGATTGAATAGAAGCTCGAGTTCCAGGACGCGCGCAAGATAAGGATATGTCTGAATGGTTTGATCCCGAGGAGCCTCAGGGATGGGCATGGCGGCGACAAGAGCCTGCATCGGCGTGAGCAGGGAGAAGGCACGTTGTCATGTCTTTCGTTATAAAGAGGCCTTGGCTCCTTTTTAAGGCCATGTGTGTTTTCGGAGAGAAGCCCAAGTGTGGGGGACGAAAACATCGGATTGGCCGGTTGATGGATGTAGCCTGATGCCCGGATTCGTTGGGGAAAGAGAGCTCCTGAGCACGTTGGTGAGGTTCTCGAAGTCCAGAGGACCACACCGGATGTTGGGGGGACATTGGCAAAAAACAAACGCTTTAGACGGTTGGGCGGATATCTGATATGCCCCAAAAAGGCATTTGGAGATCGGCACCCCGCGGCAGACAATCATCGCCATTACTACCAACGCCCACGGGCCGAGGACGCGTAACCCCCACTTTCCCACGAGCGCACCTTCCTCTGCTGCGAATGGGAGTGGTTTAAGGGTTAGTGCGGGAATTACGTAATTCGATATATACTGAAGAGATGGCTTTGTCAGAATCTCTCCTGCAACCCACACTCTCCGTTCCTCCCTCTTGTCTCTCTCCTTCCACGATCGCTGCACACCGAGCTGCGCAGTGATCAGCGACCTTCGACCCTTATCTCCTCATCGTTGTCCTCGGTGATCTCGCGGCATTTGCCCCCTTTCCCCACTATCCGAAACACCCGCAGTAACTTGTGAATGGAAACTCTGCACACCATGCCATCCGTCCTCGATTTCTCGCAAGCCTCAGACTTTTCGCAAGTCCCCGACGAAGACTTTCTTGCTCTTCTGCAGAAAGGGTTTCCTCATGGCGGGGCCTACGATTTCAATGGCATCAATCCTCAGAGCATATTGAATTATCCGCTACCGACACTTACGCCGCCTTCAGAAGATAGCAGTCCCAGCCCACCGAGCGCTCATGACGAGTCTTCGAGCAGCCCCAATGCCGATAACGATGATAATCCTGAATCGGCGTTGAAGCGGAAAGCCAGCGATGAGGACTTTGAAGCGGGACCCAGCTCAAAGAGCCAGCATACATGTACGCATACAACAGCATTTCTCTATGATACGGTTGACCCATGGTCCGTATTCACCAATAGCAAGCAACAAAAAGGCGTCATCGTCGACCACGACGAGGAGAAAATCATCAGGGACAGCACCGGTTAGTCATCAATTCCAGAACCTTCGCAAGTAAACGCTCTAACAGCATCTCCAGCCCAAGGAAGAAAGTAAGCTGCTGAAGCGCAAGGAGCAGAATCGTGCTGCTCAGAGGGCATTCCGTGAGCGTAAGGAGAAACATGTCAAGGATGTAAGTCTCACCAATGCACCCTGTAATTTCCCCTTTCCTAACGTCATCGTAGCTGGAAGACAAGGTTGCGGCGCTCGAGGCAAAGAACGAAGCAACGCAAACTGAGAACGATAACCTGAAAGATCTCCTTTCTCGCTTGCAGACGGAAAATGTTCTCCTCAAATCGGCGACCTTCACGTTTTCGATGCCGAAGTCGGTCGATGGTGCTCAGTTTACCCAGTCACCTGCGACCGATAACTCTGTCAATATGTTCAATACGACAAGTCCTTCTGCACCATCACCGTCGGAGACTGCGTCATCCTCGACGTCTCCGAAAACGAATTATCTGTCGTCAATAGACTGGAACGCGCTCACTCCTTTTGATTCCTCGATGCTCAGCGCTCTTGACGACACTCCACAGTCAGCTATTTCAAGCAACTCAATGAATATGGATTTCAGCATGCCTGGTAACGCCGGACCATCCTTATCTTCCTACACAACAATAGCCAACAATCCGTCATTCATGTCCTTCGCATCCATGTTCGATAGTACGTCGACGCCGCCCAACCCCGAACCGACTCCTTTTACGTACGATATGTCCAGCGTCATGTCAACTTGGAGTCCACCGCCTTCCACTGATTCAAATTCACTGGATGATCTGTTTGGTAATATGCTTGGCACCCCGCAGCCACCCGTTGACTTCAATGTTTTGATGACGACATCACCATCACCATCGTTGAGTCCCATCTCCCACCATAACAGCACCGGGCGCTCTCCTGCCGACACTTCATCAGCCTCGTCACCGTCCTCCAATCCATCACCGTCTGACAAACCTGACCTGAGTCAGCATCAGGACTGTCCGAAAACGAAGGCGGAGATCGAGCAAGCAATCAAGGTTGACTCGCCCTTCGCTCCGCCCAGCGGCAAGAATGCCACTTCAGACTCACCCTTTGCTTCATGCCTTGTGAACAAGGGTAACGAGACTCCTACAGTCGCTTGCCATGGCTCAGGATTCCCCAAGATCGAGAAGAGCGACCAAAACATTGAGGTACTGAGCGCTTGGAAAACCATCCGTTCAAACCCTCAGTTTAAAGTGAGTTGTGCCGCTGTTTGTGATCGCCTCAGTATCTCATTGGGCTTAGGACGTTGACATCAACGACCTCTGCTCGCAATTTACAAATAAGGCTCGATGTGATGGAACGAAGGTAGTTTTGGATCCGCAAGGTGTGCATAACATAATTGAATCGTTGAAGAACAAGGGTCATTAGAACGTTTTTCGCTCTCTCTACTCCTCGTTCGCTATTTGCGGCCATCGTCACGGCCGCCCTTTCGGTCCGCTGCCTACGTCCATCACGCTCACTTGGCATCGGTGCGGCTGTTTCAGGACTCGCGGGAGACGCAGAGGGGAGGCACCATGGTGTTTGCCCGTTGGTGGCTTAACGGCTAATAGGACATATCGCCTCAGGGCTGATTTCGATTCTTTCCTCGAGAATCTACTTCTGGTTTTTTCCCTGTCATACTCTTATCTGAAGTTTCTTTTTATTCAGATGTATTTGTTGTTACACTACAACCGCATCCCCAACTACTGTGTACTCACTGAAAACTGGTTACCTTGATATCGATAAATTGAAGATGTGTTTATAGTTATTTCATTGGTGTTGGTTATTTATTCACCTCTTTTTTCGTTGTACGTTGAAGGTCAACGGATCTGTTCAACGTCAACGTCAACGCTGCCATTGCGTGAGGCTAGAAGCTTGGTTTTCGTGCTCTTCATTGGTTGGCTTTATCTTGATATGCTGAATGGTTTAGCTTACCCTTCCAGAACATCATGCTGATACCCATGTCCTTCGACGGTACTTGTCGCTGGGATTCACAGACACCGCCGTTAGCCGATCAATTTCTTCGCATTTAGACAGGGAGGAACCGTAAGAAGCTCCCAACTTCGTTCCTTTTTAACCATTCGGGTTTGGCTTTTGGTAAGTCTCAGTCTCATAATTATTTCGAGAAGCCCAGGATTTACGTGGATGATTGCAGGTCTTGTGATAAGTACATGTTTATCACTCAACTTGTGCCGTTCAAGCGACCCTATCAGTCCACCGCTGGGTGCATGGGTCGCGCCTGGGCCTGAAAGGTGGCCACGGTACGTCGTTTGGTCTCGTATATACCGTCATATCGACCCAAGCCCCTCATACAGGCAATTTCATCCCCACAGCGTGGAGCCGATGAGTTCTGTGCGTTTTTAGACATCTGTCCCTTCACGTTTCCTTTCGGGTCTTGGATATTTTTACTGCGTTCTGACTCTTGTAAGTATTCTTGAACTTCGACTATGTATCGCCTGCACGACCCAAGGATGACCGACCGAGATGGTGTCGATCCTCACGCTTAGTGTAAGTTCTCCCCGTTCATCGATGATCTGGGGTACTCGAGCATCTCCTGTATTGGCGCCTCCGTTCAGTCCTTGGGTCAGACGACTACTTAACGTGAATCATTGACTCGTTCATGAAGGCCGTGGATGACGTACTGCTGTAATCACCCTATCTATAAGACGAAACAGCTGGTGCGTCGACTCTAATCACCGAGGGCTAGACTTTTGTTGACATCTCGAAGAAGGGTGGTTCTTCTTCTTGACTTTGCCTCCTGGCCTTCGGCTATTCGGTTTCATGCCGTTGTATTTGTAGATGCGAGAGGTTAGATGCGGGGTCAGGCCGATCAAGTGTTCGATGAACGGTAAGCACGCTCGTTCACCATTCACCCTAGGTTCACCCCATCCCTGCGTCACGGCTGAATTTGGTTCTGCCATAATCTGCGGATCCCTGGTTTATTTCCGCTTTCGCGTAATTCAGTCTAACAGACTGGCTTGATGGTTCCTTATGTTCTCACCTCTTTTGAGATGAAGTTCGAAGAACCGCGGAGTACGGACGGACGCTAGAGAGTACCACCACCGTGTTCTCTCAGACGGCTATTCGTAATTTCGGTATCTTTTTGTTTTGCTTCAGCATCCGAGCGATGAACACTGATGCCTCCATTCCTTAGGCTCGGTTGAGTATTTTCACGGTCGGTTCGCTTGCGCGCGTGCTCGCCTGACCTTTCACACTTGCTTTGCAAGTAATCCCAGGCTCCGGATACAATCAGGGAAGAAGAAGGGTGCTTTTAACGGAAAAGGCTTGTTTCGAACTATAATTGCCAGTGGGACTACCATCTTTGAAGCTCTCCTGGTCCCTCATGCTAAGTACGTGGTGATCCTAAGAATATACGATGATTTCATTGGCCCCAAGTCGAGGTCCAGTCTGATAGTCTTTTCTAGTGACTCAGTGCAGCCTCGGTGCGAGGTATAAGAAGTGAAGATAGTCATGAATTCATTATCTTTCTTATTCATGTTTGCTGATGAAGTTTGAGTAGGCAGCAAAACACGCCCCCCTTTCTCGTCCCTAATGGAGTTCGAATGGATCCAAGTGGTCCCAACTTACCCCCTGACCACTACCACATGGGCGCCTTCGACGACTCTATCACCCACGCAGCGATTGTCAAACTTAATGGCGGTACCTTAAAGCCACTCGAAGGACCATTACTCGACTTAACCATTGAACAACTTCGAGCTGCCGTTGCCGATATTACCACCACATTCATATCCCTTTCCAAACCGGAAGTTATAGACGATGAATGGAAGAGCGACTCACTGACTGTCGGGAGTTTGAAAGCGCTTGAAGACGAGAAGATTTTTTCGTTGGCTCAGGACTTTGTCAATGAGGATTTCAGTGGGTTTAGGAGTGCGTATCATGTACGAAGAACACGACGCGTCCTGAAACCTCTTAGAATTGATTTATAGGGGTCTTCCCACTGAGCTGGTTGAATCCGTGTCAAACGGATTGGATGGCATTCGTGGTCGCGCTCATACCCTGGATACCAGTAGGATTTCATTTTTTTGACCCCAAGCAGTCAATGTATACTCAGCTATGTGTGCATCACCACAGTGATCCCTCGCCCCATAACACGAAAAGATCTTTCTTTCCCGCTTGCTACCTCCACGGAGTCCCTCTTCTCCTTGCGACTCTTACGCGATCAATTCACTTGGTTAATGAGACGCTCTGACTACCCTCCGGTTCTAACCATTTTGCAAAGTTCCTGGACTGGCAAGTCACGGCTGATGGCTGAGTTAAAGAAAACTTGGTATATATTCCATTTCTCCCTTCAAGAGCCCATCAACGGCAGAGGTCAAGCACATTTAATATCACTGAATAGCAGCACGCCCGTACTAACCCTTGTTTTCCTTGTCATAGTTGGCTGTGAAGACTCCATGTCGCGATACTTTCCCGATTTTGCAGCTCAGAAGCAAGCCGACCATTCTTGCAATGCGTTTCTTCGGGCCCTCTTTGATGAAGCGCACAAGACTATCCAGGCGCACAGGGAATTGGCCTCTCCTGAGGAGTGGGATTCCTATACATCTGATGATGCGACTTGGAACAGATTTCAAGAAAACGTAATTAACGAAGCCCGTCGTCAACTCCTGTTTTTGTCCCCCTGTTTGAATCTCTCCGATAATAACGCGAGTTCGCTTGCAGCCTCAGCGAAATCCTCTCTGCAGAACCTCAGGAAATTGGTTCAAGCTCCTATCATCGTTGCCTTTGATGATGTTGATATTGTTGATGAAGGTTTTGATGACGTTGGGAGACAAACTATCCTTGCGCTCCATGAGGCCTTCAAAGGCCTTTCTATCGAAGACAAATCCATTGCCTCCGCGGTGATCTCTTCCCGAATCACTGTGATTCCGTTCATCTTCCATAGTATTGGTCGAACTCCAGACTACATGCGCCCATTCACCCAAACCCCACTGGATGTTTTTCCTTCTTCGCTGCCCGCAAATACTGAGTTCTCCCTCAAACATATTCGCTCTATTGATGCTGCAAGTTACATCGGTCGACCAATGTACGCTAAGCCTACACTTTTGCTACATGTCCACTGACAAAACTCTTAGATGGCGTTTCCACCTTGCCCCAGGGCTCCCCATATATCAACTTCTTGATCTTGCAGAACAGAAGCTCAATGGAAAGTTGGTTGGCTTCAAAAATCGACCTGTCGCTGCTTTTGCACCCGTCGCTTGTCGTCTGTTCGTCCAATGTGCCAATCGGAATTGGCTCAACGGTTTGGTGGGTGACCACCTAGCGTACGTATACTTTGTAAACCCTCGTTTCAAGGAGGCTGAGATTTGGTATCCACCCGAGCCTTTGGTTTCGGCAGCGGCAGCGAGGATTATGGTGAAGGATCTACGAGAGTATCCACAATATCACCCTCGCTGGCTCGACGCCCTCGAGAAGGCAGCGGTTGACCGCAATATCTCTACCATTGATGGGGAAGGTCTTATGGCGAGGGTCATCTACACCCTTGCTCGTGACCATGCGTATATCCGCCAGTACCCACGCACTCCCACACCTTGCAGCAAGGTGGTTACTGTCGCTGGTCATGAACCTGTCCTGTTGACATTCTTCCTTGAAGCTTTGTTTGGCTCAGACGCCTGGGAGACGATAAAGCACGCCACCCCTCTGAACCGCTCCTCTACGAACCGGACACTACATGAATTCATCGAACACGCTGTGATCGACTTCACCTCCTTCACCAGGTTCCAAGTCGACGATATCTTCACCTCGGATGGAATGATCTCTGCATTGCGTCAGGGTTGCGCCGTGGTCTGTCATGCGAACCAGCTCTACGACCATGTCATCGTCTTTGTCCTCGACCCCGAACAACCCATCACGGCGGGAAATGTTGGTCTTGTAGCTTCGAATCTTCGTCGCACATGCGCCCTTAATGCATCACCATTTACCATCCAAAATGACTCACCCGTTGTTCCCATCATCGCGATTGCCACGTCCGAGATCACCCAGACTTCCGTGGACAGCCCCTCGAGTCAGGAAGTCAACCATCCACCGGTTAACCATCCACATTACCAACTTCACTTGCGGACTATCCCTTTCTTGAACTCGGCAACTTATAGAGCTATACTTGGAGGCCAAATTCCACTCGATGCCTACCAGAATGCTTTAGTAAGCGAAGGGAGATCGGATGCTTATGTACGAGCCCAAATGGCATTTGTGCGAGCAAATCGGTATCCTGGATTTCCAAGATAGTAGTTACTTGCAAAGCAAGTGTGAATGGGATGTCATAATGTCGAACACGAGCTTGAAAATCCAGGAAATGGGGTTCTTTACTCTTAGCCATAAGTAGGTAGGCATAAATGGAATAGGTTTCGCACTCTCGAGGGTGGTCGACCCTGCCCACAGCGAGTTCTTTCAAGCGATGCGAAATGAATTCCACTCCGCGGGCAATCAATGCCACTGCATGTTGAGGGTGGCCGGGTCTAGGTTCCCAGCGGTGACGCAAGGCAGCAACATGTTCGCCTTTTATATCGGTCTGCTAGGTAACGGTGTTGTTTAGTTATGATCTGTACCCGATTATCTCAAGCCAAACTCACGCGGGACGTGGCATTTTCATTTCCACTGAGAGAACGCGGAAGCTTTTCACACCAGGAAGTAGATGATACCCACGCCGCCGATACGCGTGCCTAAGAGGAGAATTGCATCGGGGGTTAGCATGGGTATGTCGCTGCGATGAGCAGCAAGGTTTCTCCGCGTAATGGGTGGGGGAAATGACCAAGTACACGGCCGTAGCCTCGGAAGGTAGGCCACCCCGGATAGTAGGCATATCTAGCCACGACACGCCGTTCGCAATGGCTGTCCGAAGATGAATCCTTGCCTGCGCGATTGACGGGGAGTACCGTTGATTCCATTTGCGAGATAGAGTAGAAAAGAGTGTATTCCAAGTCGATAGCAATAGAGGATGAATTAATCTAGATCAGGAGCATAAGGCTCAATGAGTAGCTTACTGAATTCTTTCAACTTTTCAGGGCCTCGAACTTCTTCTGTCAAAAGGGGTAGCTGAATGATATGGAAGAAATCGTCGTAAAGTTCGTGAGCCTCTCCCAAGTACTTCTGTTGCATTTTGTGGCGCACGCGACAGTGCTCACAATTCGAAGCTAATGGAACGGAACAGCGGTAAGTATGAATGTGCCGGAGTGAAGGGAAAGGGTGTATTTACATGTCTTTGGGAAGAGGAGCTGGTTCACGACGATGTTGTGCGTATCAATTTCATATGAAGTAAGCTCTTGGACCAATCGTTCGGTTTCGTAAAGGGACAAGAACTCGGAGATGCAGACACAGATGAAGGTTGTCTTTTCCTGCATGTCACGGGTGTTTTAGAAGCGGGAAGAAAACGATGATGAGCGGATTGGTGGATTTTGTGAAGACAGAGAAAGTGGGCTTACCGGGTCCTTGAACTGCGCGTTGACCTCGCTGATAACTGCCCGCATTGATTCGAGTTTGGCGAACATGTCTTCTTGGGAAGTTTGTTCGCCACCCATCATGCTGGACATCTATTCAGGGAAGAGTGTGAGAGACGAGGTTAACGGGATGCCAGCCGGACAAAAAGATTCACCTGGCTGATCATCGGCCCAAACCTAGAGCCAAGGGTGCTTAGCTTGCCCAACGCCTTTTCCAGCACGGTCGGGAATGAAAGGAATCGCAGGGTGTGACCAGTAGGCGCAGTGTCGAAGACGATCACCGAGTATTCCATTGACTTGACATATCTACGGGGGAGAAAATGATTCATTAGGCGATATCGATGTGGCGCAGGGAAGGCTACGGACTTCATAATTTCTGCAAAGCTCATAGCCTCGTCCACACCAGGAATAGCGAACGCGAGATCTTGCATCATGGTGCCCATCATTCCATTTGAATCGGCTGAAAGTGTGCCGACGTTAGGTGATCAGGTAGAGAATGTAACACGCGAGATGGAACACGCACACTGTTCAACCATTTCCTGGATAGCACTTGTGGGGTCGATCTCCATCGCGAAAAGGTTATCGAATCCGTTGACTTTGGTTGCATCCTTCGAAAACTTCTGGCCAAATGCATCCGACAAGTTGTGTGCCGGGTCGGTCGACTATCACCAGCATTCGATTTGTTTGATTGGTCGCCGCAGGCAAGGTAGTTATATTACGCACGATCAACAGGACAGATTTGCGGCATTTGGCAAGTTGAATGGCGAGCGAACATGAAGTCGTGGTCTTTCCTGACGACAAAAGGGTTGAATCACATCCTCACGACGTCCACAAAGCGAGAATGGACACACCGACACCACCCTTTCCACCTGATCATTACGATAATTGAGATGCAACGCGTAAACGGAGTGAAGGAAACATGCCACAGAAGATCCACTTCAGTGAATTTTGATCCAGGATATTTTGAAGGGTCGGTGGCAGCGTTTCAGGAGCGTCTGACATTGTGCGGAACGGTGAGGAGGATGTGGTGGTTGCGGTCGAAGAGATGATATACGCGGCCTCGGTGTGACCTAAAACGTGTCAGTTTACGCTCTACAACATTCCACCACCATCTACGCGTCCCTAGATTCTGTGCTTGCCTTCCACCACATTCACGATCTCTCCAGGTAATTATCTCGCAGGGTCTTCAGCATGGCAACCATAAAGCTGAGAGGTTAGATTTCATATTTGATTTGGGCTTGTTGTCGGTATTGATTCGTGTCGGGAGATAGCACTTCGACTGGCAAATGAGCAGCGCTCAGCTTATGGTCTTCGCTACAATGATTTTGAACGATACAGGTACTTTTCTTCGACATCGAATGTGTGATGTGGTCCAAGGAAACCGAATACTGTTAACAGGAAACATTGTGCAAATCGGACTCACCGCTTGAGGTCTTCGTTGAAAACGACCCACGGGAAAGGTCGTGAATTCAAGAAGCTGCCAGTGATTACGGAAGAAAACATCACGGATGCCCAGTGAGTAACTATCTCGATGATCGTTGGTTCAGACGTTGAACCTGGATCAGTCTGGAATTACTTCTTTTCGAGGCCGAGCGGGCATGGGCATACGCTCAAGAACTGTTAGCAATCATAAATAGCGATCCCAAGGCTAAACCCGGGTTGAAACAAACTGCAAAAGGGCGATTTCGACGTTCACTGCATTGGGCTACGCAACTCTTATCCCACTGCCAGATCCTCTATGCTAAGGGACGACTACCCGCTGAAGGTTTCCTCGAGGTTCATATATACGTCCTCATCCTAAACGGCAGGTGGCTGCGACAGCGTTACGAGCTAGAGGACTCTCTTCCCCAACTCGCGGTTGCTAAATCCCTTTTGGACGAACTTGCGGCCACAGCTCCCACTAGCAGAGATCAGGCCTTAGCTGTTCTATTCTCCGACGAGATCAGTCCGGAAATCCGATACTGCGCACATGAACTTCGTCGTGAAAAGGCGTACGACATCGAGGGGATTGTTTCGGAGTTCGCCCCGAAGCATAAAAACGAGTTGGTTGAAGGCTGTGATAAAATTATCGAGCAGTTGAAGCAGGAAGCAACAGCTGTGAAGGGGGCGACGAGCAGCACGTTGAAAGCTCTGATTTGGGAAGGAACCCCCGTTCCGATCAGGAATCCGGAGTTGGTGGATGTGTTGTTGAAGGTCCAAGATGCGCAGGCAAGGTTAGAGGGTCCATCCCAGAGCACGGGTGACTCGGATGATAAGGGGAAGCGAAAGGAAAGTCAGGCAAGCAGCTCGAAAAAGGGAGTCGCTGCCTACGATGCCATCTTGCACGCATTGAGCGATGCTGAGGATGTTGCACGTAAGTTGGTTGAGTCTCAACAGGTGTGTGTGCCCGCTCCAGGTCTGTCGCACTTGATCTCATCTGATCCCCTTTAGACCAGCACGTCCTCATCTGCTGTCAGCACCTCTCGAGACATTCACTTTGTCCATGCGTATATCGTCTACCAGCTCCTTTCACACCGCATCCAGCGTGATCTTCTCCTCGTTTCCTCCCTCCTGGCCTCCCACCCTCCCTCCAAGAAGCCTGGATCAACCCAACTGAAGTCTAACATAATCCCAGTAGACAGCCGACTATATCCAGCTGTTGTGAAGCTGTACGATACAGTTCTGCAAAGCCTGGGACAAATGCGTGCATTGAGTATCGTTGACGATAGTCCGGATCGGTCGGCTGCCGTGGATGCTAGAATATCATTCACAAAGGCTCGAAGGTTCGTCTCAATTGATGATCTGGCTCGGATGTATCAGCTTTGCTAAGTGTCAGCGATAGGTGTCTCTACCTCGCGAAATGCTACACTCCGCTGAAAAAATACGCCGAAGCGCTTATCCTCACGCAGAAGGCAAACATCCATCTTCGCGAAGCTCGTTCCGCATTGTCAATCATTGGGGATGACCCAATCAACAGCAGTGAACCCAAATTCTACATACTCGCTGAGAGCGACCACACCAAGCTGGAAACCGATCTGGCTGAGGATGTGTTACGGTTCAAGAAGGAATGGTTCGCATTCAACGGGGGTGCTGCATCTTCCGAGAACACTGGATATAAGAAGCCACTTTTCTTCGATATTGCCTTGAATTATGTGCAGCTGGACATGGACAGATTGCAGGAACGTGCTGGAAAGGCACCACCGAAACCACCTACGATCGTTGCTCCTATTCCAGTAGCAGCGAAGGCCGCCGAGCCCAAGAAATCACAGGCAGCCAAAGTCGTAGAGGAGGTTCGACCAGCAACACCAGAGCCTACTCAAGTTCCTCGCGGCGGTCTCAGCAGTCTATTGGGTGGTTGGTGGGGCCGAAGCTGAGACGATCGATGCTACAAACCAATGTATGTAGACATGTAAAAAAGTTGACTGAAATTGACCGAAGGGAGAACAAAAATAATAACTATTTAAGAGTACAACTACAGGATACAGATGGCGGGGTACAAGCGAGATAACCAACACACAACTCCGAGAACAAAAAAAAACTAGTCGTCATCGCTAGGAGTCAGATATTCATCCTCACTGACGATCTGCTTACGACCAGCGCTTCGGCCTCGGACTGGTGCAGGCGGACGCTCATCTTCTTCCATGGGTGTGAGGGCGGCGTCGTACATATCTGCCAAACCACTATTGCTTCCGGCTTCTGGTGCACCAGGGAAACCAGAGCCCGTCATGACACGATCGTAAGCAGCGTTGAACACCCGTTCCATCTCTTCGGCATCGACATAGACCCACGAGCCTTCTTGGTTGTATGTCCGGGCATTCCTGAACATCAGTTGGAAATCGTCCTTAAACATCTGAACAGTTTTGTATTGCCCGGAGTTGACCTTCTTTCGAAGCTGGGATATGGCGATGGGCGATCGGATGAGTTGATAGTAATCGGGGTAATCCTAAGCCAGAACGTAAGCAAACGATCAAACCAAAAGATTAAAGCGATGGGGACTCACTCGTCTATCTGGCAAATCTTTGAAGAGCTCACAGCGTTTCCGGCCGGTATCATCTTCACAAGAAGTGACTGCCTTGAGACACTCGTTGAACGCCTTCTTCATCTTTTCGCGGACGCCTGGAGCAACCTCCGGGGCCTTGGTCTTCCGTCGTTTCTAGAGCGGAGAAAAAAGTGGTGAGCCTGGCGTTTCAGATGGCAATGATATTCTAGTCATACCTGATCGCGATCGTCCTCGTCCTCATCTTGCACCGAAGGAGTGACGGACATGGCCTTGCCGGAGCGTTTCCGCTTGCCACTGACAGGTTCGAAGTCCTGCGAGGCCTTGGCTTTGCCTTTCCTCCCTCGTCCGCCGCGTGAACCAGCATCGGATATCGGTGTACCACGCCCAGAAGCTTCAGCATCCTTGAGCAACTTATTAGTGACACGTCTATCTTTCCTGCCCCTCTCGCGCTCAGCCACTTCCGCAATGTCCTCGCCTTCCTCAAGTGCCTTGAAGGATATATAGGTCAGCGACAACGTGTAAAGAGGGGGAAAGGGAGCAAGGTACCATCGCCCATGTATCATCATCCAAACCGTCACTATAGCTAACAACATTCCGTCGTCTCTGCCCGCGACCTTCGATAAGTTCCTCGGCATCCTTGACTTCGAAAGGCTCATCGGTTTGGTAACACTCGGGAAGTTCCTCAAGTTGAATAAGCGGTGGTGGTGGTTTGCCCCTGTTCCCTTGTGCGCGCCAGTTTTCGAGGGCGTCACGTTCGCGTTGCATATCAAGGTCCCTGAAAAGCTGGGTTTCTTGCTCGGAACGCGAGATGATCAGGTTCAGCTCGTCATCATTCATGTCACCAGCTTCTTCGTTCTCCTCCTCTTGATCAGCTTCAAGGATAGAACGCTAGACGAGTATTTCAGTAAACAGAACCGTTATGCTGCGTAAATAGTGAATGTAACTGACCAAAAACTCTTCTTGTTCTTCCTGCGTAGATTTGTTGTCGAAACGACCGGCTTGAATGACTTTGTCGTCGATATCGAGCTTGTACCTCGCACGGGAGTACATGGCTTCCTCGACACTCTTCTCAGTGATGAATCGGAGGATAAGAACGGCTTTCGTTTGACCGATACGATGGGCACGATCCTGGGCTTGAAGATCGGCGTGGGGATTCCTACGATGCAAAGCGCGTTAGCGGGGAGATCATATGTACACATTCCTGTAGATACTAACCAGTCACTGTCGAAGCTATCGAACAAAAACAGTGAGATCAGCAGGAGCAGAACATCCCAGGAGATGGGCAAGCTTACATGATGACCGTATCAGCAGTCTGCAGATTCAGACCCAAACCACCCGCACGCGTAGACAGAATGAAGACCTTATACTCCGACTCCTTAGCATTGAAAAGCTGCACATAAGAAGCACGTTCTTCCGTCTTCGTCCCACCATCAAGACGAAGATACTTCCATCCCATCATCTTGAGGAAATCTTCCATGATATCCATGACCTTCGTCATTTGGAAGAAGATAAGAACCTAGATTGTGATAGCAAAGAATTGTTATTAGTGCTGTGAAACATGGAAGGATGAGCGGGGTGGTACGCACTCTGTGACCTGTTGCGAAGAATTTCGGGAGGATACGGTGGAGTAACTCGACTTTTCCTGAGGTTCGGACGATCTTCTCGTCAACGAGACCGCTCGGACTGATCCTATCCTCGACGCTATCGAAGAGGAAAGGATGCTGGCAGATTTTACGAAGCTGCATGAGCTCGTTACTCAGGCCCTTGACACCAGCGGGTTTGCTAAAGGGGATCACGATGAGAGACCATAGATCAAATATGACAAGGACCACAACTCACCCTTTACCATCGTTCCCATCCGCGATCATCTTAAACTTCTTCATCTGCTTGTAAAGCTGACTCTGCAGCGCGCTCATCCTAATCTTGATCACCTTCTCCACCTTATCCGGCAACTCACTCTCCACATCCTTCTTCAACCGCCTAAGCAAGAAAGGTCGCAACACCTTATGCAACCGACGAATAATAAGCAGCGCCTCTTCTTCGTTCAACTCGATCTTATCTCCAGTACCCGAGTTGGCGAAAGGCGTGTTAAACCATTCATCGAAAGATTTGACGGAGTTGAAGATCTTGGGAAGGACGAAGTTGAGCAACGACCACAGTTCCGGGAGGTTATTCTGCAGCGGCGTTCCAGTGAGGATGAGTCGGTAACGAGAGTAGTAGTATGTCGTGAGGGTTTGTACGAGTTTACTTTGGGTATTCTTCATACGATGACCTTCGTCAATGATCATATGTACCCATTTGATCTTGGCGAGGATAGGACGATCCTTGATGATGTACTCGTACGTGGTGAGGAGAACTTGGAATTGACCCATGCGAATTTCGCCTTGAAGAGCACGACGTTGGGCTGGATTGCCCTTGTATGCAATCATCCGGACTGACGGAGCCCACTTAACGAATTCACCGGACCAATTGGTCATGGTAGAGAGGGGGACAATGACGAGGTATGGGCCGCGTTGGCGTTTGACTTCGATAAGGAAAGTGATGAGAGAGATGGTTTGAATGGTTTTACCGAGACCCTACACAAACGAAGAGAAAAAGGTCAGAAACAACACAGGGAGCAGAGTGGAATACTCACCATCTCATCGGCGAGGATGCCATTCAGACGATTGTTATACAAGCTGACCATCCACTGCAAACCCTTCAACTGGTAATCCTTCAAGGTTCCGCCAACGAGAATGGTCGGTTGCTTGACGATCTTCTCTGAGATCCTGTGAGCCACGGAGTAGTAGTCGATCTTGCCCTTTTCGTCGTAAGGATCTTGGTATACCGACGCCCCGAATGTCGCTTCGTTGGTAGGACCTTCATCGTCCATCGGTGCGGTATGGACGAGCCCGCCCTCAGTCTGTTGAGCCATGACGGCTTGGGCAAGAGAATCGAGGTAACCATCGGTTTGTCTGAGCAGATGTGTGATACGCGTATCCTTGGCGGTATCGATGAGCTTCATATACGCCTCTTCATCATCTGCCTTCAAAGCCTTCAAACGTTCCTTCGATATACGCTCAATTCGCTTCTGCTCCTCCTTCTCTGTATGAACGTGGAAGCTGAGGACGGCCTTCCCGAGTCTAGTAACTCGGTCTTGCGCGAGGCGATTGACTTGTATGAGTTCTTGACCGTGGCGACAGATGATGTCGAGCTGCTCGACGTGCTTGTGTTTCGCACGTCGTTCGCGTTCTGCTCGTTGCTTGCGTTCCAGCTGCTCTGTCATTCGCGCATCCCTGATCGTTGGTTTACGAGTGCGACGGAAGTCAGTTCTGTTGATTGGAAGAAGTGAACCATGAGCGAGACGGTCGGCGACACTTTGGCGGAGGGCTCGTTGCTTTTCGATCAGTCGAAGAGACTTGAGCTCGATGAGAGCACGAAGCTTTCCGTGTGTCGTATGGGGGATCAAGGATAGCTCGTTCGATGCAGAGAGGGTGTCATTTTCCTTCTCCACCTTGAACCCTTCGATGCCATTCACCCCTTCAAAGTCCCCATCGCCCATAGTTGAGGGCAGGACCTCCAGCTCCTTTATTCGTTGTTGGATACGGGCTTCAATAAACCGTTCTCGCTCGTTGATGATCTGGTGAGCATCCAAACCAGGAGGCATCAATGTTGGTATGAGCAGACGTTGCAGTCTGGAGCTGAACAACTTGGGGTCTCCTTCAGTCGGTCGCTTGAGATGAGTGAGAGGGTGACGGTAGGCATTGTATGGATAAATTCCCGAGTTGACATCGTCTTCGAGGAAGGGGCCTTTTGGAAGGTCGGCAGGGTTGATAGCGGGGTCGTGATCCTCGGTTTTGACGACATCTACTATCAACTCTGAAGCCGGTTCTGCCTTGGCCGACTTGACTGCATTGTCTATGACGCGAGAAGTGACGTCCGAGCCTTGCAGCAGCTTTTCAAGTTCTGGTACAGCTGCATTGGGCAAACGAATTGCCTGTTGTACGTTCTCGGGAACTGGTAGACCTCTTGAAATGAGTTTAAAGGCATGTATTTGGGCTCGCAGGGCATTGATCTGGTCTGGGGTGAATGAAACGGGGGTTTGTGAAGGAGGAGGTACAGGTGTAGTTGGAATTGGCCCCGAGGTCAAGGATGGTGGGTTTGCAGGGGTATTCCCGTTGAGAAGAGGAGTTGAGTGGCCATTGGCCAGCGGTTGGCCGTTTGTCATGTGCTGCTGCTGCAATTGCCGGGCTATGTCATAGTTTTATAGGTTAATTGTCGAGTAACGATAAGACTTTGCACTCACTCTGCCCGACGCTATGCAGCGCCTTCATGATTTGCTCGAGCTCCCCATTCTTCTGCTCTGTTGGATTCTTGCGCAGAAAGTCGGCGCGCTATTGTGAGGTACGATGAGGACGTCGGCAACCTGGAAAAGCGGGAAAATAACATACTGCAGCCCAACTTCGCAAAGTTGCATCTGAAACTGGGGGTTGCTGCTGTGGACGTTGCTGGTGCTGGGGCATGGACAAGTTGACGGAGGCATTCTGAGGAGGATTGTTGGCGAGCATTGGAGGTCACGGGCGGCGGAAACTGCCCTGGAGTCGCGACGCGCGAAACGGGACTTGTGTTTCTCTTTTCCACTCTAAAATCGGTCACACAACCGTCCTCTCACCCACCCAAGGGCAAGGCTGTGGCATCGTGGGACAAAATCCAGCCTCGTGGGAATCTTGTGAAGGTCATGTGACTATAATGTGATGCGACGCGTCTGGAGTCTTGACTCGTACTCCGCCCTTTTCCATCTGCCACCATGCCTGCAGAAAGAGCTGGATACACAGTCACCATGTTCTTGGTCGACCTTTCCCCGTCGATGGGGAATACGAGAACCATTGAACTGCCTCCAGGTCCAGATGGAGTCCAACACACGTCGGAAATCACCAACTTGGAATACGCCCTCCAGTTTGTCAAACTCAAGATCCAGGATATGGTATGTTATGGAAAATTTCCATCTCATCAACTTACCGACTCTTTCAGGTCTACAATGGACGCAAGACCGACCAATGCGGCGTCATCACGTTCGGTTCAGAAGGTATGCATGCCCGTCTAGTCATTCTTCAGCCGCATTAACCCTGTTTCTCCTAGAAACAAACAACATCGTTCACGACAAGATGAAAGATGGATACGAGAATGTCTCTGAATTCATCCCAATTGCTCAACCCGGCATTGGCACGCTCGCCAAACTGGATACTCTGGAGCCCTCTTCAGTCCCTGGCGACGGTAAGGGCTCTACGCGTGCTTGCGTAATACCTTGTCACTCACATATGCTGAATAGCCATTGATGCCCTCGTCGTTGCAATTGAGACACAACACAAATACCTGGGATCAAAGAAGACATGGACACGGAAAATAGTTCTCGTCACTGACGGCGAGAGTCCCTTGGAAGTCGAAGACTGGGAAGCCATCGTACAAAAGATGGACGCTCTCGATGTGAGCCTTACTGTCGTGTACGTCTCCTGCCTTTAGACCGTTTCGCCTCGTCTAACTCATGTATTTAGGGGAGTCGATTTTGACGACGAAGAACTCCCTTTCTACGAGGAAAACAAATCCGATATTAAGAAGGGGAATGAAAAGTTCTTCACGGAGCTCACGGCCTCGATGCACACAGGAATTATCGGGACCTGCGCTCTCGCTTTGCGCGAGACGACTAAGCCAGACATCAAGCAGACCAAGTCCGCGTTGATGGCAACGGTCCTCCGGTTAGGGGATGTTGACACGCGTCCTGAGGAGGCTATCGAACTTTCCGTGAAAGCAAGCAAGGCGACAGCCACCGCGCGAGCGAAGAGTTGGAAAAAGTTTGCCATGCGTCCGTTGGACGAGGAGAATGAGACCAGGATGGACATTGAAAATAGGAAGGCCGTTTTCTCTGAACTCAAGATGCGCAGCGAGTATTTCATGGCTCCTCCTAATAAGGACGAGGATGGAGATGTGAAAAGGGAAGAAACAACACAAGCTGAAGAAGAGGCGAAGAAGAACCTCGAAACTGTGGATAAAGAGGAACTCATTAGAGGGTACAAGTACGGTTCAACATACGCTCCATGTCCGGATGGTCAATTCCCCAAGCTACCGACGAAGAAAGGTATAAGCATCTGTGGTTTCTTCAAGGAAAAGAACGTACGTCGCATTACGTCTATATCATTTACTTGAAAGTACTAATTGGTTTTTCGTCGTCAGTTCCGTCGCGAACTATCAATGGGTGAAATTCAATACATATGGGCAGATCCTGGTCAACCACAACAGCAAGTCGCGTTGTCCTCCATCGTACAAGCGATGTTGGAGAAGGGGTATATGGCTATCGCCCGATGGGTTAGTCGCGACGGTATGGACCCCAAAATGGGTGTTCTCAAGCCTGTGATGTTCGAACAAGTTGACTGCTTTCTCTGGGCACCGGTATGTCTCACATACATAGTTTTTCAATGAGGATTTCAACTGACTGTGACATGGGACCTGTAGATGCCATTCGCCGATGATGTTCGGAAGTATAACTTTGCTTCGCTAGAAAACTTGTTCAGTAAGAAGGGAGAACGCATTGAAAAACATCCATATATTCCGACGGAAGAACAACAAACTGCTATGGATAACTTCGTCGACGCTATGGACCTCATGGAAGCCGGAGATAAAAATGAAGAAGGGTGCGTACCTCCCTACTCTAAACACTCTTCCTATCATTGCTCCTAACCTACGTCCTTTTCCTAGTGGCCGTGACCCATGGTTCGACACCCGCCTCTCATACAACCCCTCCCTCCACCGCATCAAACAAGCCATGTTCCACTGTGCCGTCGTCAACGACGTCGTCTCCAACCCCATCCCCCCACCCCACCCCGACCTCCTCAAATACATGAACCCCCCAAAGAAACTCCTCAAACACGCCCAACCCGAAATCGACGCCTGCAAATCCCTGTTCAAAGTACGTCTCGTACCCAAGAAAGTCGTCAAAGAACGCAAGGACGGGCACGTACAAGCGCGGTACGACGATGACGAGATGCTATTACTTGACGCGAAGCAGCCACCGACGAACTCGAAATCGCAAATGCGTGCCACTGTTACGCCGTCACAGTCACCTTCTCGGGCTCGTGTCAAGGTGGAATCGCCTCAGGGTGATGTCAAAGGAAAGGGGAAAGCCTCAGTCCCCCCTGACAGCGAAACGGAGGACGACTCAGACGAAGAATTACTCCTCGACAAAGTTAAACCCAAACCCACGGAACCAGTCAATCCCAAACCACGTTCACCGCCGAGAAATCACCCTCTACCAACACCCGCACGTTCAATCTCTCCCGAACCAAACCCCGAACGCACCGAAGGACGAATCATCGGCGCTGCCTTCCCTTTGAAGGATTTCAAACAGAGTCTGAAGGATGGGGAGTCGGTTGAGAAGGCTGTAGAGGATCTGGGTATTGTGATCGATGAGATTGTTGGCAGGCCGTTTGCTATGAGGAGGAAAGCGGAGCTTTTGGAGTGCATGGAAACTATGAGGGAGACGTGTCTGAAGGTAAGACTGGAGGTCCTTGATAGAGTTGTTCAAATGCTCAATATTTCTATTAGGAGAATCAAATTGATGCATGGAATACGTACGTTCTCTCCTCGCGTAATATCGTACATCCCTCTTCGACACTATTTTCCATCCCTATAGGTTCATCAAAGACCTGAAAGAAACGTGCACCTCCACCCCAGGCAATCCCGCATTCTGGTCAGAGGTTCAACAGGTCGGTCGCAGCATTGGCCTCATCACAAAGACCGAAGCAAAGAAACATGACGGCGAGTCTTCTGTCTCAGAAATAGCGGCAAGGAAGGTACGCGTGACTTCATCTTGACTGCGGTTTCGGCTCACTGATGCTTTGCTTTCAAGTTTTTGGCATGATCTCTGATACGTAGCTAGCTAGTCAATCTATTTAACCTTTTTCTTGCCTTGCTTTCGTGTTCCTCCCAAGCTATTATATTACAACAAGGACATCACCATCATATATAGCACAAATATTATAATCATACAGAGGAGAGTACAAAGATCAGGCCGTGCAACCATAAATAGGGAGTCATACATTGGTCAAATGTTAGATACTCGTTATACCAAGACCCGGCGCAGCAGAAATGCGAACCATCGATCGCTTCTTCGCAAGCTGCTCAGAACCACCGTCGGTCGACAAAGGGCTACTAACAGTAAGATCCCCAGAGACGCATCGCGATTTCGGTCTGCTCCCAGACAAAGGCCTTGCTGGTAGATTGCGGTAAGCATGCGGATAGAGGACTTCAGTCGTAGGGCAAGCGGGTGCCGAGTTCTCGAATTTAAAGGTAGGGTAAGGATCGCGCAAGCCCTCGCGGCATTTGTACTGGAGTCCTGGGTTGATCTGCGTGAAGTGCGGCGGGTGGCTAAGGACTGGGTTGCTAGATATGACGGGTTTCCATGGGCTGATTGTGCGTCTCTCATTTATCGCCGACCAATCACTAGAAGAGGATGGGATATCAGTCACGCTTGGAGAGACAAGCACAAGGTAGAAACGTACATGAAGTTGAAGAACGCGTGCTTCTGAATCTCAACGATGTTGGTTAAACGTTCTTTTGGATCCTTGTGAAGGAGTCGACCAATCAAATCTTGAGCAGTCGGGTCGAGGGCTTTGTAGACAGTTAGAGGGACCTCATCCTGTCGCACGGTATTTCGAAGACCGTGGATGGTGTTGCTCATGAAAGGCAACTAAGGATGATATCAGTCAGGAAGCTTCGTCAGCGAAAGAGCACTGGAACGTACATGTCCAACCATCATCTTGAATAACAACACACCGAAGCTCCAGAGATCCACTTCAAAGGAGTACGCCTGAGAATCCAACCTCTCAGGAGAAAAATATTCCAACGCGTCCGAGGCAACGAGCGGCGTCAGTTCTGTGATGTGATTGGGGGTCCCGTCCACCGGATCCGGTTTGAGGGTGATACATTTCTTGAACCCGCCTACTACCACTTGTCCATCCTCGCGGAAGAAAATGTTATATGGGGTGAGATCCCGATGAACTATGAACTTGTCATGCAGATGCTTAACGGCGGTGAGCTGGGTGAGAGGTCTATATTAAGCGGGAATATAAAACTGGGAGATTGGAAGAAAAGCTCACTATGGCGGCGGCGTATGCACGGGCCCTTCCGATGTCGAAGGTGTGTCCGGAAAGCGTTTCAGCGAGAGTCTCGGGATAGTAGCTCTAAAATTGACGAGTTAGTCCGCGACGAAAAGCAATGGGGTTCAACGGATTCCTACTAACCATGATAAAATAGAAATGGTGGGTATCATGCCAACTGCGTATCAACCTGGTATGCTGGGCACTCTCGCTAACCTTCACCAACGTACGCTGTTCGGCGGCGACTTCGGAGAGTTGCGTTGGTGAAGACGCGGCTTTGTTGACAACCTTGACTGCCAATCTAGTACGATCATCTGTCATGACCATGTATACTGTGCTATTCTTGGTCCGATGAAGTCGTTTGAGGACTTTGTAGCCATAGAATGTCGATAATGGAGTCTTGTAGGATGATAGCGACTGCTGATAACGAGTGACTGGGCTATTTTGTGGATCCATAGCGGTTTTCTAGCGATAGCGTGTTTGTTAGGCTGTGAGGTCGTAGCGACTGTGGGGTACGAAGTGGGGGAAAGAAGCCAAGTGTGGTGGAGGAGTCTGAGGGAGTTTGGAGAGAGTGGGCTTTAAGTACCAGGCCAGTGACTGTGGCTAGCGAGTCAGGTGATCGTAACTGGTCTATGAGCGGAAGGAAGCCTAAGAGGCGTCTGAGGTGGCCATCATTTTGGCCACTTGGTGGCCGACGAGCCAAAATAGTTGCTTTGTCTGCAAATTTGACCCCAGTTTAATGCACGGACCGACTCTCAGCTAGGAAGGAATGTTGAAGTTGTGATTGAGCTGCGGCATTGTCCAGGCTGGCCCGGGAGGATTGTGTACCACATAACTGGTCCAGTGATTTATCGCGTTAGAGCCACACAGTATCCGAGGGTATTAAAGTATTTTTCAGGAATTTCCAGAGAATTCAAGGATAAGGGAAGCAGAAGTTCATGTTGTTGTCGAGATCGAGAGAGGGAGAAAGAACTTAGACGCGCACAAATGCAGTGAAAGGGTGACTCCTCTTAGCTCCTATTTTGCGTCCTTGAGTTGATAAAGGATCTCCTTGGACCCACCGTGCCACCCCGTCAGAATGTACATGGCGCACTTCTCTGCTGGACAGTAATGGTGCCATCATTATCTACACTTTCAAATGTAGACACCAACAGTCCTGATGTAACTTTTAGTGGCCAAATACATGTGTTCGTTATTCCTAGTGATGGCAAGAAGGTACCACTGTAGAAGATTGGATGACGTCGTAGCTGGACTGCTGATGAGTGCTGTTAGTCGACACCTACGGGCGCAGAGCCTAGCACAATGAAAGTCATAGATTCAGGCTGTGATACTTGGGCTTTAAGCACAAGAAATAGCCTTCATTTATATCCTCCGGGAGGGTATACGAGAGAAAGTACACTGTGGATTCACCGAACGTGCATGGTCGAACCTCCAACACGAGCCCCTGATTAAGACGAGCCCCTGAGTCGGACTAACAAAACAAACCTAGAGGCCGAAGTCGGCAGCTCGTTCAGGCCCAGGCCTTTCAAGTCTGTCGTTTTGAAGGAATCCCACTGCTCATCAGCCTCTTCGTCTTCACCTTCTTCGAAACCCTCATTGGCCTCTCCTGATATTGGTCGAACTCCTTGGATCCACTTGAAACAGTTATCCCAGATTTCCTTAACGCATTGCAACTTGTCTTCATTGTCTTCCAAATAGGCCTGCTCGCAACCTGCTCGTGCGGCTTGGTCGGGACGTCTCTGTCGGAGAAGTTGATGAAAGCAGTCTCACCGTTCAACGACAGATGTCTCAACTCCTTCTTGACCTTGGCGAGAAAGCGTCTCATATCCCCCTCCATCCATTTTCCCATCCGCTCGATCGTGAAGTACGCGTGGAAACCCGCCTCTCGCCAGAACAACGCCGAATTAGTCGGCTTCTTCTCCGTCGCCTCGCTGTTGAGGTCTTTTCAGAACTTCTCCACGAAAATCTTGTCTGTGGCTCAATCGTGATTTTCTTGATTATGTCGCCCGTTCTTGATGCTGAGATTCGAGAATGAAGGAACTGTAGTGCTCGTACGTCTTGATGGTCTCTTCTAGCCTCTGGCCGACGAGCATTTCGTACAGAAATTGTGTGGACCCTTCTGGTAACGCCCTACACTTGAGGTGAAGCTTGATACCCGTATTCTCGACGACGGGTCGGTCGATCAACCCGTCGTAGTCGGCCTTACTGTCATTGAAGGCCACAGTAAACTGGATACCGCCTAGACTGCTCTATGGTGATCCCGTTCGGCCAGTTCAATGGTCATGTAAACCCCTCCATGGTGGCGACCATCTCGTTCGATACCCCTTCCTTGGGGAGCCCTTGACCGTAGCTTTACGCACAGGTGGCATCTTAAACAAAGTCAAGAACGTGCAGCTCCCCAATCACTCTAATAATAGGTAGCTCCGGAACTACAGCCCCGTGTTCGTGTTCTCTCATGCGTGTACACGAAGAATACACACTCAGTCAAGAATAATCTATGGATGCCGTATATTGGCGTCATGGTTTGCTAAATCTATCAAGAATGCTTCTGCGTCGCAGCAAGGTCGTGTCGCAGTTGGGTGGATATCTAGTGATTGCCGCCATTGTCTACCTCCCTCAGGTCTATCGACATCTCCGGCTAACATAGTCATAACGTTTACTCGTTACCCGTTCTTCTCACTCCCTGTTCAAAGATGCTACTCGCTTTTGACCATGCCAGCCAGGGACTTTTCGTCGATGTACGTCTCGACGATTTCGTCAAGAACAATCCTGGAAAACTTGATGACCAAGATCCCGACACTGGCTTGACGCTTCTTGCATTGGCCGTTATTGGGGGTTTCGCTGAAGAAGTCAGACAGCTTCTCGAGCAAGGTGCCAAAGTGAGCGCACTGTCTAGGAACGGTGCAACTCCTCTCCTCCTGGCAAACTGGCAGACTAAAAGAGAGCGCGCCCTCATCGTCCATCTTCTCCTCTCCACAACTCCTTCCCCTTCGGTAGATTATACGTGCGCCGCAGCCGAAAACAAGACACCATTGATGTATGCCATACGAAACGAAGACATCGAGTCCATCAAGATGTTGTGTCGTTCGGGGGCATCGCTGACAATCAAGAACAATGACGGGTTCAATGCAGAGGAACAGGCCGAAAAGTCTACAGAACCTGCTGTGCGTCGTGCCATCCACCCGGAGAATGGAACTACGAATCTTGCAAACCTAGAAACTCGTGTCATCTTTGCCAGGTCGCAGGACAAGGGTAGGTCTGTTGGAAATGTCGACGCCCTCCCGAAGACCTCGGCCCAAGTTCGCCCTGTGCTAGAGCGCTACTTCAAGGACAAGCATGACTTCATTCAAGAACTTGACAATAAGTTTGCCAATCTCAAGAACATGCACAAGGCGCTCGGTGACGAAGACCTCCCTACGAAGACCAAAATCACGTCTCATGATAAGGCAATACATCACAACGAACAGGTCGACGTATTCTTGAAGAACTTGGTCGGGACTGACCCCGTCTACCGGCGATTCTTCGTAAACAAGGACTACTTCATTCAAGAACTCGCTCGTAGAGCCGCCGTTATGAATAATGACCCCAATGCATCCCTCGGTGACGAAGATGTCCTACTGAAGATGGTAAAAGTATCGCTCCATCAACAGGTAATCTATTGCGGTCAGTTTGCATCCATTTTTCGGCCTGAGGTCTACAGGTAACAGTAGATACTGAAATCTCGTTTCCTTTAGATGACAGTTCGTCAATGAAACGAGAGGGCCGGTGGGATGCACAGAAAGACCTCGTCAAACGGATCGCCAAAATAACAACCAAGATTCTTCCTGAAGGCGAAGGCGTAGCATTGCGTTTCATCAATCAAGATGTCGATCCTTCCCCCAACCTATCTCTATCCGACTTGGAAGGAATCATCGAGCCCTTGTCGTGGACGCCGAACAGTGACACTGCGATTGGAACGTACCTCCGGTCGAAAATCCTTGAACCACTCGTTTTTGAAAAGATTCGAGCCAAAGGCCTCGAGCGACCGTTGCTTATTTCTATCATCACGGATGGCATGCCGAGGAAGGAGAATAAATCCGCGTTGGTTGATGCTATACTTGAATGTGGAAATGCTCTCGAAGCCGCGGATTACCCTCGTGACAGTGCGTCGTCATTTTCTTTTTACTCTTTCCATAGCTCATGCTTCAGAAATAGGTGTGAAATTCATGGTTGGCCGGATCGGAACAGCTAATCAAGCTGCCCAGTTCTTGGAATCTCTCAGAAACAACGAAGCCATCGCCCCGGTAGCTTTTGTGACCTCAGGTGGGTTGCTTGAAGCATCTATTCCGATTCTATAAACATATGCATATCATTGCAGAACGGCTGGATGCAACATTCGCGGAGTTCCATGGAAACAACCAGAAATTGGACCGATGGGTGAGTTCATCTCTCGAGCAACACCATGATATGTCGCTTACGCCCTTCAGCTCATCGAGACATTGTTTGAACCCATTAAGGCACAGTAGTTGACTGTTTACCTCTTTGTACTTGAAACTAGACATAATGATATAGAGTATGGGCATGTCCCCCGTTTCTTTTACTAAACGGTCACCACAGAGTCACCACGTGCGGCTGAGGTTAAGTTCTCAGTTTCATCTTCTAACATATCCAACAATTTTAATTGCTTACAGACGACAGCATTGGTTTGAGTGTTCAATGACCAGAGTGGCTTCGAGCGGAAGAGATCTGACTGTCATGCTCTTGGAATCCTAGCCTTCGATGGAGATTGGAGAAAGTATGTCTAGTCCTTGAACTTCATTGGAACTTGACTGTGCCCCTATATTATACACTTCATTCTAGCGCAAAACATCCCCCTCCACTGCTGTCGTGTACAGGTGTGTGCCTATTCAATGGCAGACGCTACCATGGCTGAGAATGCGTTCAGTATGCTCGTTGCGCCCTCTAAGCCTTATGTTGACTCAAGCCCCCTAAAAGTCCCTCTTCCCCAGATACGCAGAACAATCCCCTTTTCTCACCGTGTCGTTCGCTTCCTTCTCGGTTATCTCCCCGATGCACTCAAATTGAGAATGTATGGGGCCTTTCACGCCCTTGGGATTCGTAGAAAATGGGGTGAAGTTTGGATCGGCCTCGACGGTCCCAAACAAACGGTCATACGACCGTTTATAAAGCCCCTCGTCACGAAACCAACAAGCTTCGTATTTTGTCACGGCGACTTGGCCCCTCGTAACCTCATTCTCTGCTTGCAAGATTGGAGGGATGGTAAGAGTCGAGTCGCCATTATCGATTGGGAGTACGCAATGTGGGCTCCCCAACCTTGGGAAGCTATGAAATGCACTGTCTGCGTGCCATATCCCAATGATGAATGGGTCCTGGCCGTTCGTCGCATCTTCCCTTCTAGTAGTGCCTATTTAGATGCTGAGTTACTATGGCGCGAAAAATCTGGAGTCATGTTGATTTAGGAAGCAACTTCGACGTTTTATACGAATCCTGCAATCAAAACAATGGTCCTCGCCCCCTTCGCCCGAGCAGTCCAGTGGAATCGCAGACAAGACCCTCAGGTGTCTGCCTCCCATGTGTCACCTAAGCCGTCGCGTCAAGCTTCGGACTAGGAAACGTAGCCCTTGTCACGATCAATACCAACGCCAAAGCAGGCGGGAACATCTGTAGAAGACGATGCTGGACCGAAGCACTGTAAAAATAAGACGCATATGACGTCATAGTTGTTCGGAACATGCCGAACAACATGACCATATCGAAATGGCTTGTCCGGCGTCGCCCAGTTCCACGGTGTTCGTTGCTCGCGAGTCGCGACGTGGTAATGGTTCCAGGCGAAGACTGAGCCTACTGAAAAGCACAGAATCGCCTCAGACCCTTTGAAGTTCGTGATCGTAAGACCGATGCATTGCGCAAGTTAAGTAGCACATATAAAACAACCTAAACTGTGAACGAGTGAGCACACCCATTTGCCTGGACTGAGCGAACCACATACCACCAAGAAAAATAATGTATCGAAAAGCATACCAAAGGCGGATAGATGTCACCTTGACCGTCCCCCTTTGGCCTTTTCCACAGCGCACATAAACGCCGCGAGTGTGTCCACTTCCTCCCTGCCACTAACAACGATAACCTCCCGGAAATGTCTCTCCACTACAGATGCCAGGACGACATTCAGTTCCTCTATATCCGCCAGGACAGGCACTCGTGATGGGTAATCTTCCCCTGTCCGTGGACTTGACCGTCTACGTTGCTGCTGGAGTTGTTGTTGGGGGCCACCTCGTGAGCCTGGCCCTGAGTGTCGTTGGGGACGGTTAGCTGGTGTTGAGTGCGCTGGTGGACTAGGTGGAAGTGATGATCGTCGAAGGGGTTGTTCGAGGGAATATGGTGGAGGTGGATCATCTGCTGTAAGCGGTGACGGTGTGATTGTAGGTATGAGGTCGAACGTCGTCATGTAGCGGTGTAATACAGTCAATGGCATCGTCGTAAAGTCAACCTTTTCTAACGTTCAGCATTCCATGCTTTCGAAGGGGAGGGGGACTTCAAGAAAACTCACCAACGAGGATTTCCCATCAATGTCGGCATCCTTGGACGCACCCGAGCCCATTGTGTTGGCAGTAGTTGCTTCGACGCGCTTTCTCTTCACTCTGGGCTCCCCGTCCGCTTTATCTGCAGCATGTCTCTTGGCTCCAGCAGTAGAACCGCCACCCAAAGGACCGAAATACCCAGCGTCATCATTGGGTTTGCGCCGTGCCGTCTGACGCGACCTCGAAGATGCCACTGGTGCAGACATGTCGAGAGCGAGGATTTATTGTGGAAGCAGGATTGTGAGAGTTTAGATGAGAATTGTTGGGGAGGTGTCAGGATGTGGACAACGCGGTAAAAGGAGGGCGAATGGGTTGTTCTGGTTCCCGGCGTTCTAAGTTGCCCCGGTTAGCCGAACTCGCCGTCGATCTAATCTAAAGTGCACTTTGATTTCGACACCATCATTTGCGCAGGCTCAGTCTGGGGGGAGGAAATAGTAGATTACTAACCAGAATGGCTGGTATGTACAACTTGACAGTGTAGTTGAAAGTGGAATTGATATGAAGTTCTTGCCACAAACAGAACTAGATACAATCCATGACTTGGGGATCAAATGTACAGTCGCCAAAGGGGCCCAAAGCTAATCTGAATGCATAATGTCGACATACATACAAGATACAATACCTTTAACCATAGAGTACACGCTCGGACGCAGTCAAGGTGGGACCATGATCATGAAGGCAACCTCTGGGGCCAGCTCAATCGGCGGAATTTTTTCGGTACCAAGGACGGACGCTGGTTATTACTTGAGTTCGGGTTCCTCAAACGCATCAATCTCGTTGTCCAGTGCCTCCTCCATGTTTCCTAGAGGTAAAAACAAGCGAATCAGCCACAAGAATGTCCACCGATCTCGGAGATTGCAACCACTCACCCTCATAAAACCACGCCATCGGGATTAATGTACAGGCCAGAGTAATGGCCGAAACAATGACACAGGGTATCCAAATGGCTTTAGGTTGCGTGGAGGTCGCCAGCCACACCACCGAACACAGCAAGAAGAAGGTTCCTCCGCCCATAGATAGCATCGGTATTTGGTGGGGGAAGTTCTTGAAGAACTTTGCCACATGGGTCAAGGCTGCCTTGAGCCCGGACACCGATGTTACTGGAGAAGTTATCGGCACAGGCGCGCGAAAGCCATCCGTTTCTTCATCCCCCACTGTATCCGCAAAGACCAAGTCATTCCGAAACCTCTGTATCTCTCGAATCAGATCGAGTAACCCCAATTGCTTTTCGAGCTGATCGTTGATGGACTCGAAGGTCTGCAAGAAACGTTGGCCGAGTGAGCCACTGAGGTCATCAGGACACTGGGTGCCCCGGAATTGCTGAAACCGCCTCTGCAGTCGGTCTGCGTTGTCTCTGAGGCGAGATGTCAGAGTTTCCAGGCGTCGCACCGAGTGTTGTAGGGATAGCGTGCGGATAACACCTGTGCCAACCCCCAATATGTCCAGTGTAAGGCCGATAAAGGACGCCCAATTGGTCAAAGTCTGCAAGAAATTGTTGTTGTCTTCGCGCGTCCAATCAAGGACCTGTGCTTGCACCGCGCCAATGAACGCACTCTAAAGTGGGGTTGGATTCATTCGCCGGACGGAAAAGGCGTGGATGCACTTACCACAGTCATCAGCGAAGTCAGATTGCCAACGATCGTCGTTTTAGCCGTTATCTGGCTCTTCGTAACATCATACTGTTTCTTCAGCTCGTCGTCCAAGCGTAGGAACGATTGTTCAAGTTGATGGATATAGTTCTGCCTTGTTTTCGTCGTGGTCTGGTTTGGTTCCGCCGTCATGAAGAGGCGTGATACGTGAGCTACAGGGCAACATCGCTGATCACTCAGACTGTTGAACTCAGGGTTTCACGGAGGCGAATCCCCGAGGAAACCGATGTCTGCCCCTGATCACCCCTAAGCTCCCGTGACTGATCAACTCCGAGTTCAAACCATCAACTCTGCAACGGCCATCTACGCAGAACGCCTCAACTCCGGGCCTTGATAGAAATCCACTGAATAACCCGGCAGTTCCAAGTGTATCCAGACACGTACTCCGAAGGCACATCGCTGGCTTTTGGTGTGTTTTGATCCATGACTACCGGACGGGAATCAAAATTATCTTATTCCTTATAAACGACGCAGTCGCCGCCATTTCTTGGTTCTTGCAAACGTCCACTTACCTGCTTCGTTGAAAATTATGTCCACCTTTGGGAGACTCTTCCGCGTCACCACCTACGGTGAAAGTCACTGTGCTTCCGTCGGTGCTATTATCGATGGTTGTCCCCCTGTGAGTAGCGGCTTTAGCATCGTGTCATTAATGCGGGAACTGACGCTTTGGTGCTGGGTAGGGCCTTACACTCTCTGCCGAAGACGTCCAGGTTCAATTGAGCCGTCGCAGGCCAGGACAGAGCAACCTTACCACACCAGTGAGTCCTTACACTTCATCTCGTCTTCAGGGGGAGCGTGCTTCATCTGATTGTCACCTATATAGAGAAATGAAAAGGACTTGGTCCACATACAGTCTGGCATCGAGCACGGAGTGACTCTCGGTACTCCCATCGGTCTTTTGGTCAAGAATGAGGATCAACGTCCCCATGATTACTCCGAGACGGACTTGTACCCTCGGCCGAGCCATGCCGACTTCACATACCTCGAGAAGTACGGCGTCAAGGCCAGCAGTGGTGGTGGACGTAGCAGTGCCCGCGAGACCATTGGTAAGATCGTCACATATTCCTCCCCTGACATCATTGATCCCCTTGTACTTACTCCTGCTCATCTGACTTCCAGGTCGTGTTGCCGCTGGGGCCATTGCCGAGATCTACCTCAAGCAAGTTTATGGCATCGAAATTGTTGCATTCGTATCTTCCGTTGGAAAGATCCATCTCCCATCCTTTGTGGCACCACCCTCTCTTGCTACTGACACCGACGAAGATAACGACGATGTCACCGATTCCATTTCTGAAGAATTCAGAAACCTATTGTCCACCATAACAAGAGAAGAAGTGGACAAGGACCCTATCCGTTGCCCACACCCCGAAACCGCGGCACGCATGACCAAGGTACCTACTTACCCTTCACCCCATTCTATTCATTCGCTTGTGGCCTTCTCCATATGTTCTTGCTGTTTGATGTTCTCTATGATATCATACTTCCGACCATGGGCATTGACCGTTGAACACCCTCGATCTCAAATGAAATCGCTAATCTCTCTTTCTCTCCCTTATAGCGTATCATCCGCGCTAAGGATGCTCTAGACTCCATTGGTGGGACGGTAACTTGCGTCATACGCAATGTTCCATCAGGTCTCGGTGAACCCGTTTTTGACAAGTTCGAAGCTGAGCTTGGTCACGCTATGCTGTCCATCCCTGCTACCAAATCCTTCGAGATCGGTTCCGGTTTCCGTGGAACGGAAGTCCCAGGAAGCAAGCACAATGATCCTTTCGTGAAGAAGGCGGACGGAACTCTGGGAACCAGCACCAACTGGAGTGGTGGTGTACAAGGTGGTATAACAAACGGAGAAAACATCTATTTCAGGTGCGTTTCTGACGTTCCCCGCTACGGTCCGTTTGGGTGCGGTACTCACACTTGTCCTTCTTTCACGATAGAATTGGCTTCAAGTCTCCCGCGACAATTTCTCAGGCCCAACAGACCGCTCAGTATGACGGTACTCCTGGTGTTCTAGCTGCCCGTGGAAGACATGATCCTTGTGTCGTTCCTCGTGCTGTTCCCATCGTCGAGGCTATGGCAGCCATCGTCGTGTTGGATCAGCTTCTCATCCAAAACGCCCGTAAAACGGCCGCCAGCCTTCTCCCACCCATCACCACCTTACCACCGACGATGGTGATGCCACCGAAGCCCACTCTCTAAACACCTTGCAAATGGGGTCCTTGTAACGTTTAGAAGTCGATTTTTGCATACATATACTATTATAATGTAGAGAAATAAATGTACAGCCGATTTACAGGTTACAAATTCATACAACATGTAGAAGGGTTCTATGAGACAGCGATAACGATAGCACAACGGGTCAAACAAGAAACAGAGATAGAACAACTATTTTGACTGCATTTTAGGAGCGGTAGGAGGCTGAAGACTCGTTATCCGAGTCTGGCATGGAGCAATCACAAGTGACCAGGGGCTCAAGCTGCCACCACCACCACTTTTACTCACATTCAGTGCACTTCACATGAAAATTATTGCACGAGCACTTACATGGCGATTGAGCAACCTCCCAGGAAACGTTCCAAACATCCGATCCACTTCCCTCGAAAGTCGAGCGGATGCGGTCAGCCCATCTTCCTCGTCATCCGAGTCGTAAAATGGGTCCTCAGGTTGAACACCTTCATTCTCCACATACAACGATCGAGCGTAGCTCTTCCCCACCAACGGGGTACTTTCACTTGGCAACGTCATAACTTTCGATCGCATATCGCTCGGATATAGTGAAGGGTCGAGCGGTGGCAAACCTAATTTTCTCCGCCTGCGCTCTCGCTTTTCTAAGACAGTCTCGGGGGATAGGGAGGCCTTCCCTTTGCTTCTGTAGGCAAACAACCTGACGCGTTGACCAAGGGTCCCCCATTCGGGCCGACACTCTGCGTCATTGGTGGCTTCAGTGCGGAGAGGTGCGGATATCGATGATGACGGCGAGCTGGAAAGCGAGGATTCGCCTAAGGTGAGTTGATTGCAAGCCCCGTAAACGAGAGTGTCCCTTGTATTACTTCTGTGCGGTCGATGGAGACCAGAAGCGATGCGCACGCGAGAACGAAAGCGCACACGACCACCAGGTCGAACTGTGGGAATCGCAATGGGAACTCCCTCACATTCTTGACCAACGTCTGTCTCCTCCGAGGAATCCGGTTCTTCTACAGGCGAGATGGCATGGGCGTTTTCATCTGCGTCGTCCAAGTCAATCATTGCATTGGGATGTTCGCGCTGTTGGCAGAGGTACTGTTCGTGCACTAAGCAGTAGGTTGCGCGGTTGTCGAAGCCGTCGTCGTTGAAATTGGTTAAGTCGATGACGTCCTGCCCGCCATCCTCAGGAGCTGCGATATAGAAATTTTTAACGACAGCGACGCAAGTCAAGTTATGACTGGACCCACCGTGACCCAAAGAACAAATCAGGACCAATTTCGACCGACTTGAGTTACGTGAAGAATAGTGACTTGGCAATGACGAAGCGATGTCCATACGATTAGGGGTTACGGGGGTCGCCATTGGCAACTGCAATGCGTTTCTTCAGAGCAAACGGCGGAAGAGGAAAGGTAAAAGTTGTGGACGTGAGGGAAGGGAAGTTGGTAGGCGGGAAAGGTTAATTACGTGAAGAGTAGGTAAATAGGTTATGCGCTGGGAGATTTATGTCAAAGTCCTGAAAGGCACCAGCCGTGGAGTTCAGGTGGACATCGACGTTCGAATCTAGACATGCCCCGTTTCTTCAGAGTCTCATGGTCTGCAGCGAGGCAAATATTGGGTACTCGGATCAACGGCACCCTTCCCCAACCTTGAATTCGTAGCCAACGTACTGGGGCGGCGCCCATCCACGGAGCTACAACACTCAAGCTCAATTCGACCCGTCATCATCGACGTAGGTAGACACTAAGCCAGTAAAAGACTCTGACCATGACTCTTGGAATTGACTGAGAGACCCACCGGCGGATCTCGCCCTCAAGAGAGATGGAATCAAACACAGGAAGGCGCTGAGAACCATTTCCTCAAAGGCGATGGGCACCAGATTCCGCGAGAACGGGATCACCGCGGAAAGCTTCAATGAAAGAGACCCACAGCGGGAGCGACTTCGAACCCTGGGTTTGGGGGTATGTTCTATTATGGAAAAGGAGAGGATAGGAGACTCCTACAAAAGATGGAACAAGTGCACCCCGCTAAACCGACGAAACCAACAATCTATCGATGGCCTTTCTCACTGTGGCCGCGTCAAACTTTGCAGGCCCGGCCTTCGGATCGTGTTCCTCTGCTTCGACTGCAGTGCATCTCACCCCCATAGCCTGTTCCAAAAGGGTGTGTGTGTGTGAATCAAGGATAGAGGATGGGTAAAAGAGGTAGGATTATACCGTTATTTGGCCGACGTCTACTTTGACGTCGGATTCTTTGAGGTACACAAGGTCCGTGATGAAAGCAGATACAGGATAGGTTGTATTGACACCACCAAGACCATATGGTTGGGGTTGATTCCAGAAGTTGAGGATGCGAACGATGGAGCTGTTGATGATATGGTTAGATAGCATGCTATGGGGGAGGATGCCGAAGTTGTACGTTATGTAGTCCACTGCATCGTAGCCACTGGTTTCCCGATCATTGATGGAGTTTACTGAGTGGGGAAGCTTAGTTGTAGACTGGCGTCACTGTTCCTTGGGAAGCAAGCCATGCTCACATAGCAAAACTTTGATTCTAAGGGAACGTGAGCGAGCAATCGCCGCCGCCACGCCCCGGAGAGCCAGACATGGCATAATACTGAAGGATCAATGGAGTTAGACAAACTCAAGCTTTGGTTATCAGCGCACCTTGTCCAAAGGGACCCGCATGAGTAAACTAAGACTTCACTCGATGATAGACTTGATATGTAGTCGGGGTTCGGCGAGGGATGCACCTCGTGCCCGTAGGCATTGATATAGAGCAACCCTGCGGTTGAGCAAGTTTGAGTGGAGATGGGAGAGATCGACAGGAAGGTCCATCAACCTACGGATTATTCTGGCAGGTAAGGGTTCATACCGATCCTTGTGGCCGGCTTCGAACATGACATTTTGCCTTTGTACGTATCCCTGATCCATTCCGTCGATAGGTGACCATGGCTCGGGCTCGTTGACTGTAAGACTGATAGAGGGTTCGTTACCAGTAATTACAGGATGCGATATTTCACATTGTCCGACGAGCCTACCGCCGTTCTCCTACCATGCATATACATATTCATCAGTACAGAGTAGACACGTCAAGAAGGCGGGACGTACCAGTTCCGCAGCGATGGTAACTGTGTGGTTGGTAATAATCACCGGAAGGATTGTAGCCTAAGACACCGTCAGTATCAGTCAAAGATAGTGAGATACAGCGCTTCTGGATTGACCTGACTGCTCGTTATGGACGAGAACAGGAATATTGCAGATGGCAAGGATCTAAAAAAGCCTTGAGCTGCGGCAAGGAAGTAATTTCCAATACTACACAGAGACGGATCAGTATGGGGATGGTGTGGATATAGATAACCAGGCCTAATGTACCTTCCGTTCACAAAGGAGAAATTCTTGTGCGCACGTTTGAGGAGTTCACTCTCAAAGTAAACAAGAAAACCTATGAGGAACGTGAGCCAAGGCTTTGTGAGCTGGGCGATGATTGCATCTAAATGTACCGCGGATAGTTTCCTTCCGATCATTAGGTATACCGGCCCATAGTGCGCTTCTACCTTCCACGATATCTCTCCATTCGTCCCGGGCTTGCTTCTCGGTGCACCGAGACGGCAGCCGGTACGAGAGTAGGTTACGAATGGCTTCAAGTGGGGAAGATGGTGGTGCAGAGGGAATAAGTCGGATCAACCGCGAACGTATGTCACCTAGTGCAAATCATGTAGTAAAACTCTGCTCTGCCTGTGGAGGAAGTAGATAGTAGGTGCTTACCTATCGAAGGACCACCCAGAACGCGTATAATCTCACTTGAAGATCCTCCGTCATCTGATACTGGTAAAACGTAAGAAGCATTCCCAAATGCTGAACATATTGCGTTTCCGCCCGTTCCTCCCGAGATAACAACAAATTTTACGCGTTCCTTGGAGACAGCGTCGGCCTCGACATCCGCTGTTGTCTGTCGCGAGATGTTTCGTTCACCTTGAATTCCAGAGCGCTGTGTAGGCAGATCAAAGACAGACGATCCAGGACTGTCCGGTGTTGCAGTCTGCAGCCCGAGGTATTGAACCGGAGTAGATGCCATGCAGAAACCGAAGCTAGTAGCTGGAGAACCGTATGAAACTAGAGGCACGCTTAAGAAATAAGGAAAAGATAAAGACCGTAATGTATGTGAGTAAGCAAACGTATCGAACACGTAGAAGGAGCGTCAGTGGTTGCGGCTGCACCAGAGTGGTTGGAATAGGGGTGTCCCTGAGAAACTTCGCTCACGCGATCCGGTTGACCGAACGACTTCGCTTCGAAGTTCACGAACACCTTCAAGCCTTGACGACGAGATGGTTCAAGACTTTCCTGCACTCCCCGGGTTTTACAAAGCCCTATTTTTGTACATTGAACCATGTTTGAGCTCTTCAATTCTTCTTACGAGCACAACAAACTAATTTCGTTCCTTTCCAACAGTTTCTACCATCCTTCCGGCCATTTTGATATGGACCGCTCCCGGGGCATCATGGTTTCACGGCGAATTGATTCCTACCGGCAGCAGAACGCCGCTCGATTCAGCGACAACGCCAATGGACGCCAGAACAAAAATGGCCATATGGCAACTCGGAAATTGTCAGTCTGCCAGCCTCCCTGCTCCAACGCGTCAGGCACAGATGAACCTGATCGGCGGGCCTTTTTCTACTCTATAGGTTACTTCCTGCTTGGGTTGCTTTCGACTTTCGTGTTCCGCACACTGAGAGCGACGCTGAGGGACAATCCCTCTGCGCAAGAGCGTCTCCTCGGAGCTAGCTTCCTGGCAATGGCCATCGCTGATGTGAGTCATACTTATCGTAACGCATGACCACCATCATTCAAAACAAAACTGACTCGAATTCAAAGGTCACCCAGTAAGAGAACAATGTCTTGATGCTGTCATATATCACCATTCACCTCAGTTGCAAGCATTATCGCTTCCTTTCTTGGACTACCAGATGATTTGCAATACCGCCCTGGGCGATGGAATGCAACGACCCATGGTAACATCACTTTCGTGATCTTCTTATGTCTTTCAAGGTATGGTGCTTCCAATGATCGTGCTTGTTCTGATGTGGTGATTAATTCAATTGGGCAGGGTTGCTTGGTTCATGGGCATTGGCCGTAAATGTTACCACTGCGGCATGCCGAAGATAAAGTCGGCATGAGGTATGTAGCGTATGCTATCGTACAGTGAGGTAATTCAACATGGATTAGTGTAAATCAATATGCGATGATGCTAAACAACATGTCAATTGTCACGATGCTGGTCGAGAATTTGTATGGATGTTGGCAAGGAAGTGCAGTTACAAGTGTCAGAAGATTACGCTTACGACGTATGATGTCTACCCATCCCAAGTTCCTGACCCCCGATGTGATCCATTCTGAACCCTAAGCACTCGTTGTGGGGGAGTGATCGACGAGTTGGATCCGAGGTATACGTATTGACTTGGTGGACCATCGAGGGGTTTTGGGCTGCCCTGTGAATAGTGACTTGTTCTGGGGACCAAGACAGGGTACTCCAACACAGAGTTCCGGATTTGAGATTGTCTTTGTTGCCACTCTTGAACGGCCATTAGGGGATCTCGACGACTGTATGGATTCAGGTATTCTCGCTCACTCCCCACCTTCACGCTCTTCGATGCGAGTGTTGAGTCATACTCGGTAGGTGTACCTCGCATGGATGGATCAACCCATGAGATGTTGCTAGAGTGAGAGAGCATGCGCTGGCGACTAGATGCAACCGAAGGTGCATAAACCGAGGTCGGATACCTTGAGCGTGAGCCTTCTGACCCCGCTTTGACGAACCAGCTTCGGTGCCAAGAAAGCAATGAAGGGGTTCCAAAGCGATCGCTGGGGAGTGATCTAGGGCCTGAGGACTGGGATGGGAATAATGACCGCGAGCGCCGTCTCTTGATGTAACATCTGTATGAAACGAAGACGAGCAAAAGCAATAATATGCCTCCAAGGGCCCCGCAAATACCGGCTGCGATGGCCACTTTGTTTTCCACAGAATTTGAATGAGAACGTTCGTCGTTTGCCTGCGCATAGTCCCCATCTTTGTGACCATCGGAAAGTGCATTAGGGGAAGGAGATGGGGTAGCGGTAGCAGGGGTCGAGGGCGGAGCGGCAGACAGTGACGCGTCGTCGGTTCTACGGAGTAGGAATTCATACATGGACCATGACCAGATTATTGGAGAGCTTACGTGTATATGATAGAATCCAGGAAGATTAAGCAGTGCTTGTGCTTCCCATTAGGATCCCCATTCTGGATGGTCAGCGTGTGCTGCCCTTGTGGCAGGGAAGGCTGGGCAAATGCAGTTTGTGCGAACACAATTGACTTAGCGTCGTCCTCTATACGCGACGCTACCCCATCAAGAGTAAACAAAAGTTCCATATTCCCTCTAATCGTTATGTTCAATTTGAGTCAGAGTTTATGGGTAAGTGATAGAGAGAGCTCACTTGACACCACCAGCAGTGGTGGGTCCACGGATTATATTCACGTATACCGCAGTGCCTAGTGAGAAGAAAAGATTGAGCTATTTCGATGGGAGCATGGGCTATTTGGGAGCCGTACCGCTGAAAGTGAAATTGGCTATTTTCGGTTCGTCTTGAAGCTTGTCTCGTTCGTATGTTGCGCGTTTCCAAGTCTCTGCCATCAATGCCCTTCAAGCCGGGTTTGAGAAATGAGAGGAAGACGTAGTTACATACGGTTCAGAGCAGCACCAAAGCCAGTCATACCGGGAAGAAACTGGCAGCCATTGCATTTATCGATCCCGCTGTCGAACCATCCTTCGCCATAGCTGATATTCTGCGAATTTCCCAAGGCAGGCCAAGCCCCATATCGATCGTCGACGGTGACATTGATAGGTTTAGCGATGACCAGACTGGCAGAGATGATACAAAAGAGAGTGATGCATAGGCGAAGGGACATAATCCTCCACTAGGGAGTCGAGAAAAGGAAAAAGGAAAAAGAAATTGGGGAAGAAGCTAACGCGCGAGAGAACATTCTCGTCATATAAGTCGACTAAGCCCCAAAGTCGAAAGCCCCGGAGCGACCTGAAACATTGATGGATGATGATGATGAGAACAACAGTGATACCCTGGGATTTGGGCATCGACAATGGCAACGGTTGGGTTATTTAGAACAGAAGGCCCGCGTGCGTGATGCCAGGAATGATGGCTATGTCTCAGACAACTGCATTATAGAAGGAGTGGAGTATGATGTGATGGTGCATTCTTGCATGAGCGACAAAAGCGACGAAAGCAAAACGAAAGAGAACAGGAAATCGGATCGCGGAGAGTCGGACTTCAAAAGTTCAAATGTGTTGTCCGGGTTGATAGGAGCAAGGAGTATTACACAGGGGTATAGAAGTCAGTGGGTAGCTAGTGAGTCTCGTGTGTACGATATGTAGGAGGGTGAGCACTTATCATAGAAGTAATAGTTGGTGTGCTCTGAAAGTTCCTCCCCAGGGAGCCCGAAAATTCAGGAGGTACGATTGAAGATACTACGCGGGGCTGTCCTCTTGATTTGCCTGACCCTGAACGTGAACGCGAGCGCCTATGGCGAGTAATTCATGTGCATGAACTACGTAAGAGGGAAAGCAAAATTCATATTTGCTGGCTAACCATCCAGGCTAACGAACAAATTCGGTGGCCAAAGAGTCACGCGTGCGATACGAAGGAGGGCGAGTACTTGCTAATGTACGGATAGTTGGCCTACTTTGCAAGCTGTGTCCACTTCCACCAAGGAGTTTCAGTGGATCGAAGTCGGAGGATATCCGGCCGTTTGCCGGTGTTGGGGATTGAAGGGCTTTGAGGAAAGGCACCGGGACCAAGGGGTTCCTCCTCGACGTGTCCGAGGAGGTAGGAGGCGCAATGGAAGATGCTTGCTTAGACCATCTGCGTCTAATTCGCCTGAGTATTAGGAAGGATACCGTGATCAGCAGGATGCCAGCGACCGCCACAAGAACTCCGACAGCTATGATTACCCCCGATTCGCGCCCCCAGAAGAATTGGTTGGTGATTCCGAGGTGGCTGTGACGAGGATGGGAAGCAAGGAATCATCGATACTGCAAAGTAGGCTTTCATATTACGAGCATCTTTGAATTAGTAGAGCTTACGTGTATACAATCGAGTCGAGAAAGACCATGGATTCATTATGTACCCCATTAGGATCCCCGTTTTGGATGGTCAATGTGTGCTCTCCTTGTGGCAGATTGCGAAAATGGGGTTTGTGTGAGCACAGTCGGTTTAGCATCGCCCTCTATACGCGACGCTACTCCGTCAAGTATGAACAACAGCTCCATATTACCTCTGAACGAGCCTTGAGACAGAGTATAAGGGTGACGGGCGACAGAGGGAGCTCACTGGACACCACCAGCAGTCCTTGGCACACGGATTATATTCACGTATACCGCAGTGCCTGATGTGGAGAAAGGATTGAGTCATTTCGAATGTAAGTACAGGTCATTTTGAGACGGTACCGTTGAAAGTGAAGGTTGCTATTTTCGGCTCGTCTTGAGGCTTGTCCCGTTCATATGTCGCGCGTTTCCAAGTCTCTGTCATGAATGTCCTTCAAGCTGGGTTTTAGGAGATGAGAGGGAGATGTAGTTACATACGGTTCAGAGCAGCACCAAAGCCAGTCATACCGGGAAGAAACTGACAGCCGTTGCATTTGTCGAGCCCACTATCGAACCATCCTTCGCCATAGCTAATATTCTGCGAGATTCCATATGCAGGCCAAGCTCCATATCGGTCGTCGACAGTGACATTGATCGATTTAGCGATGGATAGACAAACATGTAAAGTGCAGAGGAAGATGGGTAAAACGAGCGGCATGTTCCTCCGCCAGGGAGAGAGAAAGGACGGGTACAAATAGTACAGTTTGAGCGACATCGGATGATAGGAAAACATTCCTTAAATCCTCGTCGTCCCGTGGACCATCCTGATGTTATGATGAACTGAGTAGCAACATAGCGAGACCCGAGATTCGATCGCCATTAATATTCAATGATCGTTGTGTTTCTCGAGGGGTGTTCTGATTCTACGAGGCAATGCCGATCAGAGACTTGTAATCTCTCCTTGCCAGTGATTCGTAGATACGGAGAGATATGGTCACGACGTCAACTTGGATGAGAACTGTACAAAGGAGGTGTGCCATTGGAACTTGGACGTGGGTTGGCACATTGGTGGCACGATGAAGTAGTCTTCCGGGTAACAATAGGGCCAATCATGAGAATAAGTGTTCTTCGCAAGTTTAAGTGAGAACCGGGTACGATGCAAGGGAAAGCAAGATTTTCATTGGAATTGAGCGACCAATCCTACACCTAACGACCAGATTGGCTAGTCTGGGAGTCACGCGTACGATAGGTGGGCGGGCGGGTACTCGTGACTGACTGAATTGTGGGCCTGCTTTGTAGGTTGGATGGAGAAATTCTGGGTGAATGAGAATTGGAGGAATCCCGGTTGCTCACTGACGCTGGAAGGGCTTTGAGAAAGGGCACCGGAGCTAAGGTGTTCCTCCTTAGTATATCTGAGGAGGCAGGAGACTCAATGGAAGATACTGGAGTGGATCGCCTACGCCTGATTCGCCTAACCATTAGGGAAAATAGCATGACCAGCATGATGCCAGCAACCGTCCCAAGAACTCCGGCAACTATAATCGCTGCTCTACTCGTACGGCCGGATTCGGATGAGGCGATGGGTGGAATTCCTCGGAAGGGGGTGGGAGTTGTTGATTTCATTGTGTTTATCGATGACACGGAAAGCAAGGAATCATCGGTGCTGGAAAACAGAATTTCATAATTGTAGCATCTTTCGATATTCAAGCTCACGTGTATATGATTGAGTCTAGGAAGACCATGCATTCGTTGTACGTGCCATTAGGATCTCCGTTTTGGATGGTCAAATTATGTTCCCCTTGCTCCAGGGAAGACTGGGAGAATACGGTTTGTAGGAACGCGACGTGCGGAACCTTGTCCACCATACGTGATATCATCCCATCAAGCATGAAGAAGAGCTCCATGTTCCCTCTGGATGAATCGGTGATCTAGTTGGAGAGAAATGGCTCACGCACTCACGCAACTCCATTAGCAGACATCTTTGCACGGACGACATTCACATAAACCGCAGTGCCTAAAAGTATAATGATTTATTTCAATTTCAGTACAGAGTCGAACTTTGAAGCAATACCAGTGAACATGAATGTGGCAATTTGCGGTTTGCGTTGGCTGTCCTTCTTCCGATATGTCGCCCGTGTCCAAGTCTCTGTCCAAATCTAGGTCAGCTCAAAGATCGAGACCGATGAGATGGACACGTACGATTCATGGCTTTTTGAAAAGCAGTCGAATTTTGCGGATTCTGACAGCTGGGCTTGCACATATCAAGCCCACTAGAAGTCCATCCTTCACCAAAATCTATCCTCTTTGAAAGTCCCAAAGCAGGGAAAGGCCCATGTTGATCGTCAACGGTGATGTTTATCGTTTTAGCGAGGGTCAGATAAGCGGAGATCGTGCAGAAGAGAACATATGAAACGAGCGCCATTCATCCACCAGGGAGAGAAAGAGAAAGGGAGAGGTAGATGCATTCCAAGCAATGGTAAGTTTAAGTAAGGTTTCCGTCGGATTAGTGTCGACTGGTGGATCATCATGATGGGATAAACCAACCAATGACAACGAACAGGCTTGAAGCTTCGATGGCGTGGGGGAAAGAGCCCCGGAAGATCACTCTACAGTAGTAGTATATGATTGTTGAACTTCGTTGATAAATTGATGGTTATCGCCCTTGCGACAAGTTTTCTGCAAGAAGGCACCGTTTGAGAAATTGTCAGAGGGACCTTCGACGAAGCATTTGCCAGGGCGAAGGGATCTCGTCTGAGAAAGCACAAGGCTTTAGGCCTTTAGGCCTTTAGGTGATGGTGGTGGTGCAATAAGTACCTGGGCCACCAACCTTGAAATCCCGGCGTCTAAATACTCAGTCGGGTCCGATGGCACACTTTGACACACTCTCTGATTCAGCTTCGATTCGATTCCCATTCCATCATGTCGGCAGAAGAAATCGCAGAAGAAATACGCACAATACTACCTGACACTGAGGAGATCATCATAGAATATCTCTCTGGATATCTTGTTGACGACGCTGGCGAGGATGAGGACATTCTCCAGGTCGCTCGTGCAATGCTCGAGTCTCTCGCTGGCAATCGACTGGATATCTTGGAGAAGCTCATGGGCCGTCTGGAAAGCTTGCTTGAAGACCAGCTGAATGCTCGGATAAAGAAAGCTTCTGGCCCGAAACTCGTTAAGCTCGACAAGGTGATGGACATGAGTAAATCCGCGATGTCCAATACCATTGCCCTCTCTGAAGGTGTCGATCTCGAGTCTATCAATAAGGGAAAGTAAGCTAGATGTATACATGCTTGTTTCGAACCGTAATGACCCGTTTATGAAGAGCCTCACGCGTCGACATGAAAAAGCTGGAGAAGCAAGAGGCCAAACTTAAGGTCGCGAAATTCCGCTCTTTCTAACGAAGAGCTTGCCTCAGCGCTATCTTTCCAGGCTAAAATAGAAAAACGATCCCGAAGAGACTTGTATGAAGGCTCTAAACTTCTCGATGCTCACAAGAAGCAGGTAGGTTGACGTTGTAAGACTACAGTAACCGCCTCTCATCGTCGCCTTCTAGCAAACGTACGAGGAAATGTTCATGAAGGTATTCCTATTCCTTAAAGTCTATCTAACAATCTGATACTCGTCAGATCAATCCCCTGGAAGCAAGTGCTGCATCTAAGAATAAGAGCAAAGATATCCATCTTCCTTCAATAGATGTTACCTTTGGATCAAACCGTATTCTGTGTGTTGCATCTTGTTACCCAGAACTCACCTTGATGACTTCCGTAGCTCTGGTGCGACGCTTACTTTGGCCCACGGTCGTCGGTATGGTCTCATCGGTCGCAACGGTGAGTCTCAACTCATATCAGCCATCTGTCACTTTCTCTGATGAGCTTGCCTCAGGTGTTGGAAAATCAACTCTTTTGCGCCATATCGCAATGCGTGAGGTTCCCGTACCGGCTCATATCACAATTCTCTTTGTCGAGCAAGAAGTAAGTCATTGAGTATATGGATGCTGAACACCCCATCTGAAGCGCGTCTAGATTGTTGGAGATGATACTATAGCCATTGACTCTGTCCTCAAGGCTGATGTCTGGAGAGACCATCTGCTGAGAGAAGAGGCGAAGCTGAACGCTAAGCTTGCTGAGCTCGAAGGTGAAGGAGATGACAAACGCTTTGAGGATGCACGAGAGGAAGCATCGGCACGGTTGGCTGAGGTTCACGCTAGACTGTCTGACATGGACGCAGAAAGTGGACCGGCCCGAGCTGCGGCTCTACTTGCTGGTGCGTTAACCCTCGCGGCCACTGAATTTTCTTACACTCATTATGGATAGGTCTTGGATTCGATGAAAATGCCCAAAAGCAACCAACGAAATCATTCAGTGGTGGTTGGAGGCAAGATTTCTGTTACTCTGATTCGTTAAGAATTTGTTTTGATTGTGGTTTCTATGCAGAATGAGGTTGGCTCTTGCCCGAGCACTTTTCGTCAAGGTTACTTCCATCCCTGATTATTGGCCTTCTATGTCTCAACCTTTGTTCTGTTCTCTAGCCAGCATTGCTTTTGCTTGATGAGCCTTCCAATCACAGTTCAGAAGACTTTTCTCCTCCACATCGCGTCGTTCCTAACTTGCTGGTCTAGTTGATCTCAATGCTCTTGCATGGCTCGAAGACTATCTTCAAACCTGGCCAGGAACACTCCTCGTAGTGTGAGTGCGTCACTCCGCCTTCCGGCTGTCTCACTCTAACTCCACTTCAGGTCCCACGACCGTGCTTTCTTGTGAGTCCATGAACGCGATCAACTTCCACGAGCTTTGATTTATTATAATTGACATCCACGCAGAGATGCTGTTGCGACAGACATTGTTCATCAACACTCCGAAAGGCTGGATTATTACAAAGGGTTGGCGCGATTTGATCCCCATCTACAAGCGCGTTGCTGAAGTTATCTGATGTCAGGAATTTCACACAATTCTACGCGACGAAATCAGAACGAGACAAGAACTTGCGCCGTGAATATGAGACGCAATTGGAATACCGAAAACATCTTCAGGCGTTCATTGATAGATGGAGGTACAACGCCAACCGAGGTACCCGTAGTTCTATTTCATCAACGGCTTTACTCTGACCAATGGTATCACAGCTGCCCAGGCTCAATCTAAAATCAAAATTCTTGAGAAGGTACACGGTTCTTTCAGGCCCAGTCAAGCGATCTCACAGTATCGCGTAGCTACCTGAACTCCATCCTCCGGAAGAGGAAGAGACGGAAAGCTTCAAGTCAGTCGCGCTATCCTTTGAACCGAACTTCATTTTGACGATGATTCCAGATTCCCAGAAACAGAGAAACTTTCTCCACCAGTTCTGCAATTGAACGAAGTCACCTTCGGATACGTTCCGGAGAAACTCCTCCTCAAGAACGTGAATTTCGATGTTCAACTAGATTCCCGTATCGCTATTGTCGGCGCCAATGGTGCTGGAAAATCAACCCTGTTAGCACTTCCTCATCGGGTTTTGTTGACGAATACTTAACATGGCTTTCCAGCATCAAGCTACTCACGAGCGAACTCAGACCAATGACAGGTCACGTCAATCGCAACGGTCGACTAAGGATGTAAGAAGGGCGACTCTCTATTTCTCGTTTGGCACTTTCTCAATACGTCTCTGCAGTGGTTACTTTGCTCAACATCACGTCGATACGCTTGTCCCCACCATGTCACCCGTTCAGTTCCTGGCATCCCGGTTCCCAGGAAAGAGTGAACAGGAGTATCGTCAACACCTTGGGAATTTCCAGATCAGTGGTATGACTGGGTAAGCCTGGCATATCGTGTCTGATTCGCTAGTAACTCTAAAGTCAAACCCTGTTAGTTTGCAGCTGATTGGAACGCTGAGTGGAGGTCAAAAGTCTCGTGTTGCCTTTGCTCTCTTGTCGTTGCAGCAACCCCACATCTTGCTTCTCGATGAGGCACGCTTTTCTCTCTTCGGGTCCATTGACTTTGGACGCTAATACACCATCACAGCCTACCAATCACCTCGATATTGAAGGTCTTGACGCGCTTATGCTGGCTCTGCAATCTTGGAATGGTGGGGTCATTATCATCTCTCACGACGAACGATTTATTACCACTGTCGCTAACCAGGTGCGTCTCCCGTCCATCTTCTGAATGCTAACCGTTGAAAGTATGATGTAGCTATATGTATGTGGGGAGGGTACGGTGTACAAGTTCATGGGAGACGTTCAAAGCTACAAGGTGGGCACTCATTTACATAGCACTCATGACAGCGCGATATTGACGCGTTTGGCCATCCAGAATTTGATCGTCAGCGGTGTCAAGGCGAAGGCGTGAAAACGCGTACATACTTAGCTGTTGCCATATCTTGCAAATTGTGCCAATTTCACCAATACATTATGAGCGTAGAGTCTTGGTCTCCCATTCGTTAGGGTTTCGTCTTGTTTCGTTGAACTTGAGCCGTTGCCAAAACGCCACCAAATCATGGTGAGGCGCAAATGCGGTTCCAAAATCGTGCGCTGACAAATCGATTGGCGCCCAAAAAAGCGTCCACCTCCGCTACAGCCATAGGTACACCTCAAATGCAAGTTATTTGTGTCTTTTTCAGCTCGATAAAATATTAGATCACTAAGTAAACATCCTGAGGCCTATTTGAAGGGCTTAGAGAGCGAAATCACAGAGAAAACTCAGGTATTATGCTCTCAGGAGCTTTAAGGGGCGGCAAATCCCACCAAATTCTAGGCAAAACCGCGTCAAGTTTCTAGCTCTCCTGACGCATCTTGGGGCTTAGCTTTGTAGAGACACTTTATTTGCGATGAGGATATCTACAGATTGTTCGTGACGGAACTTGCAAAATAAATTTGTGGCTCGAGTTAGATTCTCTACCTCGAGCGCGAAGGGAGATTCTTAAGTTCCGTCTCGGCCAAGCTGTAGAAATGTACAATACGAATACTTTCTCTCTTATATGTGAGCCCTCAATGTTACTCTACCAGCCCACAAACTTGACGCCGCATCCGAGGCAGTTTCATAGTGAAGACAAACATCAGCAAACAGCACGATTTCCTTAGGCTATTTGCGCCTCACCACAAATCATCGACTTATTTTTGTAACGGGCTCACGTGATAATCTGAGTCGCGTTTTAGGGTCGTGTAACGTGTTGGCGCCCTTTGTTTACCTCACCACCTCATCCACCACCATCCAACATGAGTTCCTCGGAGGGGGAAAATTTCGACTTCGACAATATTTCTGATGGGTCAGATTCCGAAGGGTTTCTTCCCGTGGCCAAGAAAGTGAGCTGGATAGTCTCGTTGCTAGATCGACCTACATGACTTCTGTAGACCGCGAAGCCCAAAGCTCCCCCGAAAGCCAAAGCCACAACATCGAAAACTGCACCGAAGGCTGCGAAAGGAAAAGCCAAGCAAGTTCTCGTTGATCACGATGACAACGCCGCCGACGACGTGATGGACGTTGACGGAGGGGAATCTGACGATGAAGTCGGAGCCTTGCCTGAAAAGGCTGCAGCTGTGCCAGCGAAGAAGAAGAAGACGGCGTCTGAGACCTACACTAAGGTGTGCTCATGTCTCCGCAGACTGTGCGTTGGTCAGGAGTTTAACCGCGTCGCCTAGCTCTCCCAACTGGAGCACATTCTCAAGCGTCCTGATTCCTACATTGGTAGTATTGAGACTATCACCCAGGCCATGTGGACCTTCGATGCCGACGAGAAGAGGATGGTTCATCGTGAAGTCAAGTACGTTCCGGGCTTCTTTAAGATTGTCGATGAAATTTTGGTCAATGCCGCTGACAACAAGGTGAGTCGCGTCGAGATATCGTGCTATTGGGTGCTCATGATCGTTTAGATTAACGACGCGTCTATGGACTCATTGAAAATCAATATCGACGTGGAAGATGGCGTTATTTCCGTCTACAACAATGGCAAGGGTATTCCGGTCGAAATGCACACAACCGAGAAGATGTATATTCCTGAGTTGATCTTCGGTCACCTCCTTTCCTCCTCAAATTACGACGACGACGAGAAGAAACTCACTGGTGGACGAAACGGCTATGGTGCTAAGCTGGCTAACATCTACTCGCACGAGTTCACTATCGAGACTGCCGACAAGACGAACGAGAAGAAGTACTCGCAGACGTGGACGAAGAACATGACTCAAGTCGGGAAAGCGAAGATCACCAAGAATGGGCGCGGTGAAGAATGGACGAAAGTCACGTTCAAGCCCGACCTAGCGCGTTTTGGGATGACGCACATCGACCCCGACACTGCTGGTCTCCTGCGAAAACGTGTCTACGACATGGCCGGCACAGTCAAGGATGTCAAAGTATACCTCAACGATGAGCGGCTGAAGGTGAAGAACTTCAAACAATACGTGGAGATGTACTTGGATTCTGCTGCTGCCGATGCGAAGGAAAACTCTGGAGGGGCTGCTCAGGCCAAAGCTAGCATCATATACGAACAGATCAGTCCACGCTGGGAGGTTGGATTCGCAACTTCAGATGGCACCTTCCAGCAGGTCTCCTTTGCAAACTCCATTTCTACCATTAAGGGTGGCACACACGTCAACTACATCTCCGACCAACTGGCTAAAAACCTCATCGCGGCAATTACCAAGAAGAACAAGGGCGCAACGGTGAAGCCGGCGCAGATCAAGAACCACATGTGGATTTTTGTCAACGCCCTCATCGAGAATCCTACATTCGATAGTCAGACGAAGGAAACACTAACGTTGCCAGCCAGTAAATTTGGCTCGAGACCTACTCTTTCCGAGGAGTTCATGAAGAAGGGTGCGTACCTATCGTTCTCGTAGTGCTGTCGTCTTATAGGCTTTTAGTCCAGAAGTCTTCGATCATAGACCAAGTATTGAACTGGGCTAAATTCAAGGCCGACCAGCAGATCAAGAAAACTGACGGTTCGAAACGCACTCGGTACTCTCATTCTCACTCAACCGAGTTCGTCCTAAACAGTATCATTGTCACAGGTTGACTGGCATGGCCAAATTATCCGATGCCAACAATGCTGGAACCAAGCACGCTGAGAAGTGTACACTCATCTTAACTGAAGGAGACTCTGCCAAGTCGTTGGCTGTCGCTGGACTTGCCGTTGTTGGTCGTGACAATTTCGGCGTTTTCCCCCTTCGCGGAAAGCTTTTGAACGTGCGAGAAGCAAGGCATGACCAGATCATGAAGAACGAAGAAATCCAAAACATCAAGAAGATCATGGGTCTACAACATAACAAGGAGTACAGCAATGTCTCCAGTCTTCGCTACGGAAGGTTGATGATCATGACCGATCAAGTAAGTACTAAAGATTCTGTATGCTACGGGTTATTGAGCCCACCCAAGGATCATGATGGTTCTCACATTAAAGGTCTATTAATCAACTTTTTGGATCACTTCTACCCGTCCCTACTCAAAATCCCCGAGTTCCTGGTTGAATTTGTGACGCCCATTGTCCGCGTAAGTATATTTCATCAATGTCAAATTCCTCATTGACGATACACTCCTTAGGTCACGAAAGGCAACCAACGCAAGAACTTTTTCACCATTCCTGAGTACGAACAATGGATTGAGTCCACCCCGGATTCAAAGAAGTGGACTGCCAAGTACTACAAGGTTCGTTGCCAGAAAATTGACCGATATGTTAGCTGGAACTACTCGTATTAGGGATTGGGAACGAGCAGTGATGCAGATGCCCGAGAGTACTTTTCGAAGATGAGCAAGCACATGATCCCCTTCGCTACCATGGAGGACGAAGAACGACCCCTTATCGACCTCGCGTTCAGCAAAAAGAAGGCTGATGATCGTAAGGATTGGCTGAGGCAATTTAAGGTATCCTTTCTTCTTCTCCTTCGACTGGTATGGGTGTTGATTTGTTACAGCCCGGCACCTACTTGGATCACAACCTCGAAGAAATCCCATATACGGACTTCATCAACAAGGAACTCATCCTCTTCTCCATGGCCGATAACATCCGTTCCATTCCCTCAGTGGCTGATGGTCTGAAGCCTGGTCAAAGGAAGGTTATCTGGGGTTGCTTCAAGCGCAACCTGAAGAAGGAAATCAAAGTTCGTGACACCTCTATGTCTCTGTTGTAGTTGTCTAACGCACGTCTCAGGTCGCCCAACTTGTTGGATATATCTCTGAGCATGCCGCGTACCATCACGGCGAGGCCAGTTTGGCTGCGACCATCATCAACTTGGCCCAAAACTATGTCGGAAGCAACAATATCAATTTACTGATGCCCAATGGTCAATATGGTACCCGTGATCAAGGCGGAAAGGATCATGCCTCTCCCCGTTATATTTTCACTGAAGTTTCCCCGTTAACTCGCATGATATGCCACCCTGCGGATGACCCTCTCCTCAAGAGGCAGACCGATGACAATCTCCTCGTCGAACCCGAATGGTACATGCCTATCCTTCCTTTGGTCCTGGTCAATGGTGCCGATGGTATCGGGACAGGTAAGCTTACTATCTTTCCTCTGCCTCTCCGATCGCTGAGATCATGTCTTCCTAGGTTGGAGCACATCAATTCCATGCTACAATCCTACTGATATTGTCGCCAACATTCGTCGCTTGATGAGGGGCGAGGAGGTCGTGCCCATGCTCCCGTGGTGGCGAGGGTTCAAAGGCGAGGTGAAGTTAGTCGCCAAGCACAAATACGATGTCACGGGCTTCGCTAAGAAAGTGAACGACACAACTGTGGAGATCACAGAGCTGCCGATCCACAGGTGGACCCAAAACTTCAAGGCCGAGCTCGAAGCCATGATCGGTGAGAAAGGAGATGGTGTTGTCAAGGTCAGTCTTTTTTCTGTCCACTTGCAATGTTTTTATTGACTTCAGTCCTACAGGATTACAAAGAATACCATGATAACCTTAACGTCCACTACGTCGTCACCATGCCTGCGAAGGAACTTGAGAAAGCGGAACAACAAGGATTTGTCGAATTCTTCAAACTTACTACCAAGATCAACACGAGCAACATGATGTGCTTCGATTTCCAAGGGAAGATCAAGAAGTACGATTCCCCCGAGGAAATTCTTGAAGAGTTTTACCCCATGCGTTTGGCGTATTACCAGAAACGCAAGGTAACCATCTTCTTCACTTCGGGGAGCTTCACGTTCAAACCGCTTTTTTAGGATTATATGGCGGGCGAGCTACAGTTGGCCTTTGAGCGCCTGAGCAATCAAGCTCGCTTTGTGCAGATGATCGTCGACAAGGAGTTATCTGTCTCTAACCGCAGGAAGGCGGAAATTGTGGCCGACCTTCGCAAGCACAAGTTCCGTCCTTTCCCCAAGGTGTCCAAGGCTAAAGCCGCTGGTGAGCTTGAGGAAGTTGTCGATGGCGGGGAAGACGCCGCAGATGAGGAAGAGGAGAAGGAAGATGGCTCAACCACCGATTTCGACTATCTTCTTGGCATGGCTATCTACAGTCTCACGAAGGAGAAGGTTCGCTTCGCGTTGTTTGTCCCAAGATGTGTTTCTCATTGCATCCCCCTTGCAGATAGGAAAGCTACGACAGCAAGCGAATGAAAAGGAGCTGGAGTTGATGTCTCTCTTGGAGAAGACCCCCATTTCAATGTGGAGCGACGATCTTGACAAGTTCCTAGACGAATGGGAGGTTCGTCTTAGCTTTGCAAATCCGTGAAACAGCTTTACTGATAGGGCTCTAGCATTCGTACACTGAATGGATGTCGCAGGCGACCAAAGATGCATCCGGGAAGCCTATCAAGAAGCGTCAAGCTGTCCTTGAGACTCGCAAATCTCTCACTGGATTCTTCAAACGCAAGGCCGGATCTGACGATGACGACTTCAAACCGACTAAGGCCGCACCGAGAAAAAAGGCCGCCGCCCCGGCGAGCAAGAAGGCCAGCACCAGTAAAACGAAGGAAGAGAGTGATGTTGAAGATATCAAACCTCCTCCTGCCAAGCCCGCGAAGAAAGCTGCTGCACCCAAAGCCGCTTTGAAGAAAGAAAGTGACTCAGAGATGGATGAACCCGTTGCCCCAAAGCCGAAACGACAGGTCAAGAAACCCGCGAAAGTAGTGGAGTCCGACGAGTCGGACGATGACCTGGACCTTAAGCCACCGCCTCGGAAGGTGTCGGGCACCTCGAAACGACCAGCTAAGGTTGAATCTGATGACTCCGACGTCGAAGTCGTCGAACCACCCAAGGCGAAGGCTAAGGCTAAGGCGAAGGCGAAAGACGATGAATCAGAAGTTGAGGCGCCTCCCAAAGGCAAGGGTAAAGCTAAGCGCAAAAGGTTAGCATTCTGAAATCTCCCCTTTTCAAGTCCTTAAGCCATCTTGATGAACAGCCTTGATGACGAAGACGCAAGCGACGATGAGAAGCCTGCCAAAAAGAAAAAGCCTACCCCTCCTAAGCAGAAGGCAGTCACCGAGTTCTTCAATGCCCCTTCGGGTGCCGGTGCTTCGAAAAAGGCTCCAGAGAAACGCAAGGTCTCGCAGAGTATGAAGCCAGCATCGCCGCCCAAGGCCAAACCCAAGACTAAACGTCAGGTTAGCGATGACGAAGACGATATGGATTTCGATGATGTCCCACCTCCACCGCGTAATACCGCACCTCGAGGTGCGCGAAGGGCTGCTGCCAAGCCCGCGTATATCGAGATCGGCTCCGATGATGACGAAGGGGATGGGGATGATTCACTCTTCCAAGATGAAGATTAGACTTTTTCGCTTCCTCTCACCTTGTATGCCTTTAATCCTACTACTTACCACTTCCCCAAACATATGTAATTTATACCGTTCACCTCTGACGAATTCTAGATGAACTTCTTGAAGATCCAGGATGTAACATAACCGTGGGAAGGAAATCAAGAAATCAAGAAGCTGGCTGAGAAACGTCGTGGACCCGATGTGGTTGCCACGTTTGTTCGTAACAACTATTTTCGTGACAATGCCTCCAGGTTTGGAGCTCGGCCAACTACGACGGGCTTCTATGCGCTATTGCAGTGACGGACCTAGACGAACCTTGTCGCTTTGTTTACGACCCTTCGCCTCCTAAAATAACCCCCAACAGGTCAATATTCATGAGGCCATGCATCAGTGTTCGAGGGGCGAGCCCCTCTCCCAAGTAGGGGAGGGCTATGCTAGGTTCAACTTGGTATCGATAGGTTGACTGGCGCGTTGAGGAATAAACGGTGAGCCCATGAGAGGCCTAAGCGTCTCGATTACACGCTTGAATACTGAGCATACGTAACTACATAGTTCTAGTTAGGTTGCACATGGAGGAAAACACTTTTGAGTGAAATCCGTCCTCCAGCTTCGTCAGATCCCGAGCAGTTGCGATTTAGTCTTCAGCTCACCGTCACCATCCGAATTGTGTAATGTAACAGAAGAATATATCAACACGGGCCTACAAACAAACCTTGGGGATACATAGTAAATAAATATACGAGGGAGACCTTTGGGAGGGGAAACAACTGGGCGCAACCAATTACGCAGGCGACCTATCATTATAGTATGAAGGCGGCGGCCCACTGGGACTAGCAATGTCCAACACCCCAACACTCCTCCCTGAAGCTGTCTCCTGAATCTCATACACAGTAGACACTTGATTACTCCTTCCTGAAACGCTCCCAGCACTAGTTGCTGCGCCTCCAGCTTCCGATCCCGGACCTGAACGCCCTATGATTGGGAAAGCAGCTGAATTGGGAGGGGATGATTTCGGTTCGGATCGAGCCTCGGGATTGGGTCTGAAGTCGTTGAAAGGAACGATGCCATTTCGCGGGATGGAAGAGGCAGAGGTGGGTGGTGACGAAGTTGTCATGGTGGTGTTGGTGTTGTTGATGGGAGAGGGGGGTTGAGAACGACGACGTATACGGAGAGGGTATCGCGAAGCGAGCCAAAAGGCGAAAAGACCAGCAAGGAAACCACCGATGGCAGCACAGACTCCCGCGACTATCACAGATGTTTGTGATGCACCGTTGTTGGAGGAAGATGATTGCGAGCCTGAGTCCGAGCCCGAATTTGGATTGGAAGTGGGCGCTGGAGTAGCGGGTTGTGTGACTTGCTCCAAAGAATCATCAGTCCTAGACACAGGTCAGAGATCCCTTTTTTGCGGAGGAAGGTATAAGAAACGTACGTATATATGACGGAATCAAGGAACATCATCACTTGATCGAACTCGGTATTCTGTCGACCGTTTTGAATGACAAGGGTGTGCTCTCCCAGAGACAGCCCGTCTCGTCCGAAAGCATTACGACGGTAGATATACTGTTGAGGTGCCGGTTCGGTGTATGTTCCAGCAACGAGCCCGTCGATGGAGAAGGTGATATCGACATTGCCTCTGTTAATCGTCAGAAATTGTCGGTGAGTGACAGTGCCATGTACTCACAACACACCAAAGACGGTGCTAGGACCGACGATACAGTTGACATATACTGCGGTCCCGTTGAAGACTAAAGTCGCAGTTTTCGGGAAATCGCCGGTTTGATTGCGAACGAAGGTGGAAGACGTCCAGGTCCCTAAAATACCGGATCAACGCCCAATAAGTATTCGACTCATGGATCGCTAGATGCGTAAGGAGAGCACGTACTGTTCGTCGTCTGCAAAAACGCTGGGCGGCATCCCTCACAGTTGCTGAAGCCATGAGCGAACCATCCGTCGCTGTAGGATATATTTCGGCCAATCCGCGATAAAGACCCAAATTGATCGTCAACAGTGACATTGAAAGGCGCCGCAGAGATCAAGGAAGTGCCAAAGAGCAATGGGTATAAGAAGCACAGATAGAAAAGGGGAGCCATCACCGCCGTCTAATGGGAAAAGAAGAAGAGAGCAGATTGTGTCCGGGAGAGGTGTTAAAGAGAACCATAAGGTACCAAGAGTATCATGATGCTGAGGAACCCCGTTGGGAGTTCAATACCACTTCAGACCTCTTGGGCATGACACAGCATCCGAAACTCTCGTCATCGTGGCATATGGAACTGTGGAACAGCAAAGAGAAATCACGGGGAGTATCGGGGTAATTTCTGATGGATAATTGCAGGAATGAGTAATTGTGTCAAAGTTCCCCATGTACGCAGTCCGATTCGGACTTTTTATACCTGGAAAGAGAGAGTACTTATCCGCCACAAAGGATTTCCAAGAGTGCGCTAACTCACTATGGAGCGTCATTCGGGCGCGAAGGGAAGCTCGACGCCAGTTGATTAGAAAGCTGTCTGTTTCAGTGCTCGGGCAGCATCGCAACAACTTTACATGTGCATTGTACAGAAAGCCGACGCATACTGCGTGAATATTTGTTTTCCTGCGTCGCGAAGAGGTCAGTACCTGGACTTGTGACCGAAGGAAAATCTCAAGCTCACTGAGCAGTAAATGTCAAAGCTTGGCAGCGACGTTCAGGTGGTCGATCAAGAACGTCGATCTCTTCAGGGTTGCTTCCGTCAAGGACCGGAATCGTGAAGCCCCTTTCGATTCAGGGGCGTGCCTTCGAAAAAACAAAATTAATTATCAAGGCCTGTGGAGTCTTATTGTTACGGTGTATATACATAGTTTAGACTAAGTTCGACGAGTGACTATAGTAAGAAGGCGGCCTGATGCCTAAGTATGAGTCTGTCCCGCTGTCGGCGAGCCTGAGCGGTGGAGGCAGCTGCGGTGGAGGGAGCTGCGGTGGGGGACTCTGTAACTGTGTCTTATCTCTTCGTTCTGTTATATTGGAGCGTTCGTTAGAGTCAACAGCAAACCCAGAGAATGGTGCTGGTCTGGTATCTTTTGATCGTCGGAGTATTGATGCATTGATGATCTTTCTGCGAGAGTACCAAACGATGAATGACACGGTCGCTAACCCGACGAGGCCTCCGAACAATCCAGCAAGAACGGCTGCAACTTCTGGGGAATGCCTTCTCCGAAAAGGTCTCTGATTTACACGCTCAGAGTCGGTGGCTTGAGGTGGAGGAGTGGTGGAAGTGGGTTGCTCGAAAAGTCCAGAGTCCGAAGTCGCTGGATTTGCTATGCGGTCCTGGTCAAGACCATCGTCCGCGCTGCGTAGAAAAAAGGAAGTTGGGTGATTAAGGTATCCTTCCTACGCAGGGAGCACACTCACGTATAAACAATGGAATCAAGGAAAATAACGGCCTCGTCGAAGACCCCGTTTTGTCTACCGTTCTGTATTAATAGATCGTGGCGTCCGATGGTTAAGTTTGTCCTCTGGTAAATGGTGGTGTATTCATCAGAGGCTGGAGGGGGCTGCACAATATACACCGGTGGTGAATCATCTATAATGAATGCTATCTCGGTATTGCCTCTGCGTTGGATGTTGATATTAGGGACAGCTCTTGATATGATGGATTAAGCTTCTTACGGTGTACCGGAGGCCGTCCTACGGGATAGCACGCAGTTTACATAGATGGCGGTACCTGTATATGGTTAGAATCTTGGTGGGTCGCCGACCAGAAATATGGTACCATTAAAGGTCAAAGTAGCGGTAGACGGTTCCTTCTGGAATGTATCTTTCGCGTCAAATATGGAGCCTTTCCACGTCCCTAAGGTGGACGTCTGGGTATATATAGTCGCAGATGCCAGAGTCAGCTCACCGTTCATGATCGACTGACGGAGGTCGGGGGAGCGCAAGCAACCGCGATCGGCGCGACAGTCTTCAAAGTCATGATCGTCCCACCCACCACTGAACTGGATTGTGATCCCCTCTGTCCCCTTGCGAGGAAAGGCTCCATATCTATCATCGACAGAAACGTTGAATAGCCTTGCAGAGGCACGAAGCTGGGATATGTGAAAGGATAGTAGAAAACACGGGATTATCGTGAGCCACATCATTGGCATGGACGATGGGTGAGCGCGAATGTTCGGGAGGAACCATCTTTGACGCCTTTAAGTAAGATGGCTTCATTTGAATGAGATGAAATGCTGTTTAGTGATAACATGGTGTGTATCGCGTCGTCTTTGGTGACGGTCAATGACGGTAGTAATCGTCGGTGTTAAATAAAAGGAACGATTCAGCGCACTCGCTCTTTGATGCTCGGAGTCATGCCTACTACGTTCTTGGGTAGTGCTGAAGATAGAAGATAGGTCACGGGTCGACGACAGCATGGACTGAGTCGTTGCCAATGTACGCAAGTGTGGATGATGCCCCTGAAGACTCCTAAACGAGCGAGAATAGCACAGCCTCGATCGGTCAGTCCCAACAGCATCGTTAACCGTGCCAGCTTATGACGTGAAGCAACACCAATTCTTCCTCCTAAACGCCCTTTTCTCCTTCCACCATCGATTTCCCAGCTTTCCTCAATCCCAAGACCTGCCTCAGCCATGATGGGCCTTTTCAGCCAGGCAGGTTCCCAAATCCGCAGGGCACGCGGTTACACCGAGGAGGACTCGGCACCAGTTGATACTGAAGCGGATGATACATCTATCTTGTTCGTCCTTTCTTACCACTACGTCGTCTGGGCCAAGCTCAAGGATTTCTCGACTTTTATTTCACCAAACTCCTTGGAATGTGGGCTACTTCTTGTGATGCTGACGATGACGATTGGAACAGAGACGAGAATGAGGGATCTATCATCTCTTCACTGATTTCGCAGTTGCGGTGAGTGCAACTTCATTGTTTTAGGAGAGTTATGGTTCTGACGTTTGGTGTCGTGTTTCTCTTTGCTCATCGTTGCCCGCGACGTGCAGAGTAGGCATGGATCTGTCTCGTGTGACGTTCCCGACGTTCGTGCTGGAGCCTCGAAGCATGCTAGAGCGCATTACAGACTTCATGTCGCATCCTGATCTCATTTTTGGGTGCGTTTCTCCTCTCCTCTCTTTTGCTTTCGAGCCCCCCCTGAAAAGACACCGACATGTACCCGAAATTCCCTTGGAATGCGACTCTTAATGACACTCAAATTCCCCTCGTCGTGCACAACGGATGTCTTGGTCATGGTCTTCCTGCGGCTCACCCGGATATCCCTATCAATGTTTGACGCGTCTGCTGACACAATTGGGTTTACTCCGATAACCAGGGCGGAGCATTGCAACGATCCTGAGGAACGCTTCATCCGAGTGCTACAGTACTATCTTGCAGGTTGGCATATCAAGCCTAAAGGCGTGAAGAAGCCGTGAGTCATTCATACACATAATTCGGCTGCGCCATCACAGCGCGCCTGCCTTCGCGCAAACCCCCTTCCCGCAGCTGACCTGTGATACGTCCTACAGGTACAATCCTATACTAGGAGAATTCTTCAGATGCAGATATGACTACGAGGACGGGACACGGGGTTTCTATATCGCAGAACAAGGTGAGCAACACGCGTAGTCTGTCCATGAATTAGGTTGCCGATAAGCCTTTGCTTAGTGTCTCACCATCCACCCATTTCCGCATTTTTCTACATCTCGCCTGCCAACCGAGTAACTATTCTAGGCGAACTCAAGCCGAAATCCAAGTTCCTCGGAAACAGCGTATCGACTACCATGGAAGGGGAGAATAGGGTGAGGTTACTTGGTGCCATGGATGATGGAGGTGCGTAAAACCCTGTCGTGAATGTCTCGTATGTGTTGAATCTAACCTTTTCTTCCCCTCCCGTCCTTTCCTCCCATGTCGTGCCGTTATGGAACTCACCTGACGCGTCGCTTATCGGCTTCACTCGCGTATGGTTCCCGCACCAACGTGCCATCTAATCTACATCTCATCTCCATGAACTGTCTCTGCTGACGCTTCCAGAGTATGTCATCACGATGCCTAATATGTACGCCCGCGGAATCCTCTTTGGCAAGATGGTACTCGAGCTTGGCGATACGTGTATTGCCAAGAATGAGAAGCATGACCTGTATTGCGATCTGGAGTTCAAGACGAAGGTACTATATGGTGCTTTTCTGTTGTGAGTGAAGAGATATTGATGTTAGGTTGGTCTAGGGGTTCTTTTCTGGCACATACAACGCTATCGCTGGGCGGATAAGGAAGAAGACGAACGATATAGGTGAAATATCGGGACGATGGAGTCATGTCATGGATTTTAAGGAATCCAAGGTAATTTCGTTCATATGTTTATTACTAGAATGTTCCTTCCTTACCCTTTTCACGCAAAGACCGGCAAGAAACGCGTACTTTTCGACGCCGTCAAGGACGGACAAAGAATCTGTCCAAAGTGGGTTGCTCCAGAGGAAGAGCAAGAACATAACGAGTCGCGGAGATTATGGAGAGATTTGACGACGGCGATCATTGCGAAGGATATGGAGGCTGCTACGACGGCGAAATCGGCAGTGGAGGATGCACAGAGAGAGGAGAGACGTATTCGTGACGAGAAGGGCGTTCAGCATGTTCCGAGGTTCTTCAAGTTGAAAGATGGAAGATGGATACCCAAGATTGAGTACGCGTGGGCTTTTGTTCCGTTCTTTGCCCTTCATCTAATGCACTTCATTTCCTTTCAGCATCCCTACTGACCCGCATAACGCGGACAACGCTATACAAGAGTGGATATGGCCACCCGTTGCACCGTCTGTTACATCCAAGACATAGACAGCACACACATTTCAGAGCACTTGTCCTTCACGATCGCCTTAATATTTTTAGTCTACTCTCCCCTCATTCCTACTCTTTCTCCACAGCTTCATCGAGCACGTTATCCTTCTCAACCGGCATTCATAATCCATTCAGTCTTTGGTCACTTAAAGAAATCCCCTCCGATTTTCCAATGGCTTTCTTTAAATAATCTGTAGAACTATATGTTAAAAGCTATAATTCCTTCCGAATTCCTCCATTTTCGAAAAAAAACATTAAGAGGGAAAGAGACAGTGGAAAATGATGTGCGGTATACAGATGATATAAACGACAATGAGACAGCAAGCGTTAATGGGGGCCGATGATAATATGGTAAGGAGGGTATCCAGGAAAGACAGTCAGACAAGTGATTGGAGGGACGACAAAAGGAGACCGCAGAGAGACAAAGATGGATGCATGCAGGAAAAATGCGACATAGGAGTAAGAGAACTGGTATCGTAAAAAAGGGAAGTAATGCACACAGTATATGATGTGGAACAGACAAATGAGAGGGTGGTTTTAACAGAGAGAGGAGGTATTATCTAAGAGTACCAGCCGTCATCACCAAGAGTGGGAGCTTGAGAGACAACACTTGGGGTCGGGGATGCCGCAGACATCCGAGAGAGCTGGCTGGGTTGTGTGTGTCGAGCTCTGGGGGCACCATGACCTATCGGGTAGCGACTAGGGACAGGGGAATGGATACTAGTATATCCGTTGTGGGTACTTGGTGCGTGAATGGAATCCCAGACGCTCTTTTGATTGGGAGGAGTGTTACTGCGATGGCTCAAGGTTTGAGAAACACTGCGAATATTGGGGGTTGTAGCACGATGATCTCCGTATATGGTACTTGTGCGAGAATCGGGACGTGGAGGAACATGTGCCCCGTTGGTAAGCTTGCGCACTGGGATGGCAGTAGTAGTGGGTGGCTGTAACCTCTTAGTCTTCTCGAGCTCATCTTGGAGACGCGCGACTTTAGCTTCGAGGGTTGAAACCTTTTCATTGAGTTTGAGTTCGTTATCCTGAACGTATGAATAAGCACCAAGGAGAAAAGAACTAGAAAATAAGCGTACTTTGGTCAGACGGTCATCAGCTTCTTTCTCGTCAAGCTGCAGCTTAGCAAGGGAAAAGTCTGCGTCAAGTTGAGCAAGTCGTTGTTCGGATTGATCCAGTTCTGTGCGAGTGAGTTCCAGCTGGGCCTCAGACTCCTTCGCACGACTCTCCCACTCGAGAGCACGCTGCTGATTTTGAGTGAGGCTTTGGCGGAGCTGAGCAGAGGCTTTGTCGGCGTTTGTCATTTTCATCTCCTGGTCTCTGAGGCGTTTCTGCAGCGCTACATGTTCACCCTCGAGTACCTTGCTGCGATCCCGAATTTGTCGAAGCTCTCTCAATTCATTTTCATCAGACAAGCTAACGAGTTTGGTGAGTGTGTCGAGTTGAGCGGAAGCGACCTTGAGAGCGTCCCAATGTTCTTGCTGAGAAGTGAAGTATTCGTTCTGCTTCTGAAGTACTGCAACGTTTTGTTCCGCGGTCTCCTTATCACGCTTCGCCCAGACAACTTGGAGGTCCGAGGAGTCAGCCTGCGGAAATGGGCATGAGTGAGGGTGAACTGGGAAAGGAGAACGTGAAACACACCTTTGCCTTGAGGGACTGCTTCTCTGCAGCGAGATCACGGTTGGTCTTCTCTAATTCAGCAATGCGCGCTTGTTGAGTCTGAGTAGCAACGTCGGAGGCCTGCAAGCGGGACAATGCTTGAGCCAGTGCCTCCTCGAGCTCCTTGGACCTGGCATCAGCAGCAATGGTCTCCGTAGACTTCTTGGCGGCAGAATCCTCGGCGTCCTTGAGACGGCTCCGAAGACCTTCGCATTCCGACTCTAGCTCATTATATTTCTCACTAAGAAGATCTTTCTCGACGCGGACTTGCCCATGAGAACTACGAGCGCGAGTCAATTGGAGAGTGAGATCAGCCTTTTCTTGCCTGAGAGTATCCAGCTCGTCAAGATGATCAACCTTGGCTTGCAGATTTGACAGACGCTTGACGAGGTCGCCATGACTGGCTTGAACAAACCCTGAAACGACGGAAGCGATATCTTTGGTTTCCTTGATCTGTTCCAAAGCGAGGCGATCCCTAGCGACACTCAAGCCAAGCTCGCCGTCGATAGCATCAATCGAAGCCTTGATAATCTTCATAGTTTCATTGACATGGTTGGTGTCAGTGTCAATGGTCTCGGCGCGGGCCTTCTCAACACCATTGAAAACTTCGACCGTCGCACGAAGTTGGTTGGCCAGAGCAGTAAGGCGTTCGGTGATGGTCTTGCTCCAGGAAGAGAGTTCTGACTGGCCAGACGAAAGGGATGAATGCACCTCCTCTATCTTGGAAAGCCTCGAGGCCAGATCATTGACAGGTTCAACAAGACTGCCAACACTTTCAGAGACCTTGGCACTGAAAGTATCGATGCTGATGGCCTTGTCACGAACAGCGAGACGGGAGTCAAGGCGTTCAACAACCAGATCCGCAACCTTCTCACGAATCTCGAAGGCGTCGATAGGAGCAATAGCGCGACGAATTTCGTTGGTTAGCTTGAGAACGATATCATCGGCCTCAACATTTGGCAGGAGAGGGAGAATCCGATCAACGATAAGTCCAGCTGTTTCGCGCTTGTCGGACGCAAGGTCGATGAGTTGCGAAATGTGAGGTTTGACGGCCTGACTGAGTTGGTGGGTAAGGAGGTCGTAATCCACAGGGTCTGTGCGAAGAGAAGAGACCATAGGAATCAGTCCCGACATAATTTGGTCAACTAGCACATCGTGCTCCCGGGCGGGAGCACCACGTTCAACAGTCTCAAGTCGCGCAGAGAGTTCAGAAATGGCTTCAACGACGGCGTTGATCGTACGCGAGCTAAAGGATTCGATGAGTTGATACATCTCCTGGGGCGACGAAGTGCCTCTCGAGCGATCAACAACCGAGTGTAGTTCTTGTTGCAAGAGTGCGATGGCGTCACGTTGACCTTGTTGGATCGCATGCTTGATGACATCCAAGTCCGATTCTCCACGGCCATCCAAACGGTGGTCCTCAGCACCACGTATCGCCGACTCTTGCAGGTGAGTCTTGACCAAGGATACAATGTGCGAGATTTGATCGTCCAGATGAAGACCACCATTCTGAGCAGCCCCTTTGACCAGTTTACCCGACAAATCACGAGCCAGGCCAGAGAACTTGTCATCAAGGAGTGATTCCAGGCGATGCTCGAGTTGGTTGAGCTCAATACGGCCGGAAAGGTCGATAGCAGGTATTGACATTCCCGAGTTGGTGGAACCGGCACTATGCAATGGTAGGGGAAGCGAAGATCGACGTTTCTTGTGCTGAGACAGATGAGGACCGAAGAGGTCACCTTCCTCCTCTTCCTCCTCTTCTTCTCTTTCAGGAGACTGGTCATCATCAACATGGGCCTCTTCATTCATACGCAAGCTCCTCGAGATCTTGCGCGAAATAGTAGGTATTTGCATGTCGTCCAAGGATGGTCGCCGGGAGAGGTCCATTTCGCGAGAACCAAGACGAGAGCGCACGGAGCGTCGAGTACGGTCCTCACCATTGCTGTTGAGAGCCTTGAAGAGACCAGCTGGAACGGTGTTATTCGACACTGGATGCGTGAAGGATAGAGGTATGGGTTGACGCTTAGGTTTCGATGCCGAAGGAAGAGAGAACTCTGACACTTCTGGGTCGCCGTTCACTGCTCTCGCGGTACTATCATCATGAAGGGACTCCTCAACAACACTGCCATCATCGTTCTCCACCTCAATGTCATCGGAAAGCGGTTCTTGCTTGGGAATGAAGGGTAGACCAGGGAATGTGAACGGCTCAGCGGAGGGATTAAGCTTAAGTTTATCGCCATCGTTTTTAGGCGTCGACGCCCGACGCATGCTTCCAGTATCATCCGAAGGCGGGAATTTGAACGAATGCATACTATCACCCTCCTCAATAGGCGAAGAGGGATCGTCCAAGCGTAGTCTCTTCTCCCGACCTTGCCGACTTGGGCCAGAAACAGTGTCCACAGGGATATCGGGGAGTGGCCTTGGCTGTGGTTCCGGAAGGGACATTTGTGGTACACCAGGCGGTAAACTGAAGTTGAACCCAGTGGGCTTGAACTCTGGAGCAGCGACATTCAATGGCTTTCCAAACGAACTTGTACGAGCATGTGTGAAACTGGGTTGCTGGTGATGGGGGCTTTCCACCGATTGTGGAGTCCACGATCCAGAACCACGAGGAGCCCCAAAGACAAACGGTTTGGCGAAGGGGTTGAGAGAGTCCCGGCGTCCGCTCGTGAGTGATGAATGCGAAGGCTGAGCTTGGTGGGTTTGGTGGGCCGGAGGATACATTGACTGCTCTGATGGACCCCGTGAGTGAGCGTAAGCAGGATCGTGAGAGGACAGCTGGGCAACAGAAGTCGCACGCGAATGGGGGAGAGGGGGAAGAGGACGGGGGGAACGAGAACCTGATCCCGAGAGTTGTGATCGATGTTGATAGTAATCCCCTCCGTTCACGTGGAGGAATTCAGCAGCTTGGTCCCTTATGCGTTCTTCTTCACTTGGGTTCGATATAATATCGTCTGCGTCGTGACGGAATGGGATGGCGATAGTCGTGTCGGGGGGTCGAGGGAAGTTGGGTAAGCGGCGACCAGTCTGAATTTCGTGGTGTCCCGAACGCTTACGAAGTCTGCGTTCAAGGCGCTGTTGACGAGCCCTCTCCTCATCTGAAGGGTTGGACCATTCACCAATGCTCTAAGGGAGGTATCGATGTATTAAATGCCACGCAGTCCGGCAAGAAAAAAATTGTGTGCACACCTCATCATCTGATGTTCCGTCCATGTATAAATCCTCCGAGCCTGTCCACTCCTCAATAGCAGCATCCTCATCGATATCTGTATCTTGGTCCCCAGCGTGCGTTCGTCTCACAGCATCAGACTGTGCAATATCCAAATCCTCGCCCTCCATGACCCCACCCACTGAAACCAAAGTGAGAGCACCAGACAACCTGGACACGTGTCTGGAGTGCAGCCTGCTTTGCGCCACGGTCGACGACCCATCTCTGCGAACTAAATCCATTTCACCCGTATCTTCTTCAGTCAACACGTTTTCATCATCAGTGTGACTGATATCGGCGTCATTAGTCAAGAAACTCGTGTCTTCTTGAGGTTGAGCCTCTTCGTCGACCAAAGCATCTTCAGTATCCTCAGGGTCATCCCGTTCGTCCTCCTGTTCTTGCTCCTCTTCCGGTTCTTCTTCCTCCGGTATGTCCAAACCAAAGCCACGGATGAAATCTGGTCGACTGGGCGGACGGACGGCTGATAACGGAGGAGCCAATGATGAAGGTGATATTGGCATATGGCCTTGTGGGGCGTGAATCGCATCGTATGGATCCATATCGACACTTCGTATGCCTGGGGAAGGTTGGGAATAAGGAGTATGATCTGAGCCAAGAACGGCGTTAGGTCCGAAGGGATTAGAACCATCATTAAAGGCAGGCCATTGGCGAGAAGGAGGTTGCGCCAATGATAAACTATGACCGTGTCTATTCGAAATAAGGTGGGGCGGCACTTGATGAGGAGAAGGTGATAATGCAAAAGGAGGTTGAGGGGAAGACGAGATAGAGTTTGTGGCTGACGTAGTCTGCTGTTGCTGAAGCTTGTTCAGCCTGAACATGAGGAGGGCCGGGTCGGCAGGAGAGGATATCTGACGAAAGAGATCAGCACGCTGAGACCATGAGGGAGGAGGGATATAAACACTGACAGAAGCAGCCCGGGCGTGAGGAGCAAAAATATGGGGGACATTACTACCAGACCCTCGCTCAACTCCAAGCTTCTCGAGCTTTTCTTCTATGGCTTTCTGCTTCAAGTCCTCCCATGCTCGCTGAGGATGTAGCATTAGCGAGGGACGAGTCTGGGTCTACGGGTTACTTACTTTGCCAGGGAGGAAAACATCCACCATATCCGGTATGTGGTCGCGCAGAAAATCTGGGGGATATATAGCAGCGCTCATAGTCTCGACTGGAGGCGAATTATCCACGTCTGGTATTTCGGATATAGGTATCGGGTTGCGTGCCCACTCAGGACGTTCTCGAGCTTCACCATCGTCCCCGAGACCTGACTCCTTCGGAAGATTGACGGTAACCTTCTTGGTCTTGGGAGGCGGAGCGACCGCCGCTGCCACAGCTACTGGGACTGGTAACGGACTGTGATTGCGACCAGGACCCCCTAGTGCAGCCTTTGGAGGACCGCCTATGCTCATCTGTTTGCGATGCTTCCCCGGAAATGGCTGTCCAGGTTGTCCAGGGAACATTTGGCCGGGTCCGAGTGCCATTGAATGTCGAGAAAAGTGGCCTGTTAGTGGGGTCATGGCGAAACCGCCCGGATGCATTGGTCCTGCAAATTGGATACTTGATTGACCTTGACGGTGAGTTGGACGGCCAGGTGCAGGGGGAACCTGGGGGTTGAAAAATGCCTGCATAGGTGTTTGCATACTGTTGTTTATTGGAAACGACGGGTGAAATCCAGACTGTGGTAATGTGGGCAACGCGGGCGAATAAAGCGCGGCTTGTTGCATTCTATCAAAGCCAAGAGGCTGCTGAAGATTAAGAGACGGTGGTATATTCAAGCGAGGCAGATGTTCGTGTGGTCGAGCCATGTTAAAAACGTCGGAGAGGTTTGTGGAGGGCGCAAGAAAGGATGTCCTTGGTGGTTCCGGTGAACTTGACTGTGACTTGGCCAAGCAGCTACGTAGCCAAAAGTTTACCATAAGTTGGGTTGCGATTTGAGGAGCCAAAGAACCAAAATAAAAGAAACATACGAGATAGGTCAGCCTGGCACGGCTATCCAGGAGGCAAAAGCCTTGTACGCGAGGAGGGAGGAGGAGGAAGGATAAAAGGTGTAAGGTCGAAAACTCAGGATTTCAAGGGACAATCATCACGTGTGCATCAATTGTCCGAGATTACCTAAGTCAGTGACTCAGGGGACTTCCCGACGTCTGAACAATAACATGGGACCGCGCTCTGAAAATGCAGTATTGTCCTCGCAAAAATGTGCGTAGAGGGGATACTCAAGACTTGATACCCAGTATAAGCGAAATTTGTCTGTGAGCTGATACGACCATCGCAGACATCGCCCTAGCGCGTGCTAGGGGCAGTGTGGTCATCACGTGTGCACTTTTTGTGTGACATTCGTTGTGGGCGACGTTGTTCTCCTCCTCCCATCCAACTCGGCTAATGCTTCCTTGTCCTCCTCCTCGACCAGCTTCCTCGGATTTGAGCTTCTTCTCTCCCTCAAAATGCTCAAAGCCAATGTCCCCCTCGACGTCGACCGTCGTCGTCACCACGCGCATCACACGACGACCCGCCCGTTCTCAGCGACCCACAGACTCATCTCCTCCAGCCCCAAAGCCTTCCTCGCCGTTAAATCCTGCGAATGCGAACAAGAAACGAAAGTCCCCAACCTCATCCGAGACCGGTGGTGACGTCAAGCGCAAGAAAACGGAGAACAAACCCAAGAAGCGCGTAGCCTCGTCGTCCAAGGCCTCGTCTCGCGCTTCAAGCCGCCATAGCACCACAGCACCATCACCGGAACCGATCTACAGAACCAGCAGATCGCGTTCAACGTCGCTTTTTCCTTTGGATGAAATACCCGTACGATCACGGCAGTGGGTCACCTTTGAGGATGGGACGCCAGGTCTAAAGCTCTGGAGCTCAGAGGCGGTCGTAAAGCGACTCATGCGCTCATATATATCTTGTGAGATCAAGAATCCTCTTTGTCGTTATCTCCACCTAACATTGCGTCTGTCGCTTAGATTTCACCAATCCTCGAAACCCCAATGACCGATCATTTGAGCCTCATCCAAGTGATTATCCGTACGCAGAACTGGAATACCCTAATAATGGAGCGGTAGAAAGGTGTGCTTTAGTCCCCCGCATCCATTCATTTATTCTAACGGTGCCCTTCAGGTTTATCCTACTACAGCCCAAGGACAAAGACCACTATAATCCCATATTATGTCTGGAGCGGTCGCTACATACCATGATAGAATGTGCGTGGTCGATTTTTGCTGCGACTACCGCTCACTGAGCACCTCCCTTTTATAGGCTACCTTACACCCGCTCAGCAATCCCTTTTCGGAACTATACCATCGGACGCACTCTCTGAACCAGGACCGAAGACACCACCTCCTTCGCCATCTCCCTTTCGCTTTCTCTTGGACACATCACCGGTCTCCAGCCTGTCATCATTGTCCGACGACTCAGACCTGGGTTTATCCCCACTCACATCCGTCTCCTCGCTACCTTCCGAAAACTCGTCGGACGTCCCCTCTCCCCCAAGCAAATCCACAAACCTCCTACGCACTCTCCAACGAGCTATTCACTGCCGCGATGGCCCACTATTCCTACACACCATATCCCAAATCAACGAAATCCTTCGCAGACTGAAATACCCATCCCTGCCCCATTCGCAACCTCGGCTAGACCAGAATACTCTCATGAACAATGCTCTGACATGGGAAAAGACGGGCCTGCCGAAGAAAGTTCTCATGCGTCTGTTCGAGGAGAACTACCAACGTAGTGTCGGTCCTCATGTACAAAGCCTCAAAAACTACGAAGCCTTTTCGAGCACCGTCTACGGCGAATTGATGCCTGCCCTGGTCTACGACATTATTCAACACACGGGTCTCAACGAGGATTCTGTTTTCGTCGACATGGGCAGCGGCGTTGGAAATGTTGTGGTTCAAGCGAGCTTACAATCTGGCTGTCGTAGCTTTGGGGTGGAGCTAATGCCTGCGCCAGCTAGGATCGCGGAAAGGCAGTGGGAGCAGTTTAAGATTCGGTGTCGGATGTGGGGGCTGAATGTCGGAGAGGTCGAGTTGGAGAAGGAGGACATGTTGAAGAGCAAGAAGTTGATGGAGTATCTCCCGAAGGCAGATGTGGTGTTGGTGGATAATAAGGTGTTCGAAGAATCTCGTGAGTAGCGGTCTCTTTGTCAAAGATTCTCGGAATGCTGACGGCTGAATTAGTAAATGAGAAGATTCGCCCGATGTTCTTAGACTTAAAGGAGGGTGCTATTGTTGTTTCTCTGAAACCGTTCTCCCCCGTCAACGCGCGCGTTACTGAACGCAACGTACGTCACCCTTTGACCTCCCCAATCCTTCGCTTTTCCTCAACCCGTTCCATTTCAGGTCGACGACATGACGGGTATATTCGACGTCACCGAGCGGGCCTACCATTCCGGTTGCGTTTCATGGGGCGCCAGTGGCGGGATGTACTACATCCACCGTGTCGACCGCGAGGGATACGCCATGACCAAGGAACGCTTCGAGAACTCACGAACGGGGAGATCAACCGGAAGAAGTCGACGACACTTCCCGTGCCCGTGAACACCAACGAGCAAGCCTCTATCCTCTCGTTTTCTTCAAGTTAAAGCTTCAAGTTCGGGATACATTACGCTTTATCGAACTCGTTAATCGACCTCTGACTCTTGACTTTGCCCATTTAACATTAACTGTGCTTTCCATCCGTTTCTTCGCCCTCCCCCCCTGCATATCATTATTTGGAATAATGCTGCTTGCGAATTCATCGGACCTTCCACTTGCACTTGTGCGATACCTGACAGCCTCGTTTCTTGTATATATCCATTCATTTCCTCTCTTTATTGCATTTGTTCAATACGTTTATAACTTATCGTGCTGTTCACCATCCATTTGGAGTCTCCCTTATACTCAAGTAAATCATCAAACAAAACACTTTTTTGTGCTTTTTCGTCGCAAAGACGATCGTGTATTCTAAGAATTGTCCGAGTAGTATACATGGAACCGAGATAGAATGACCATAGTGAACAAAGAGCCAACAAAGAGCTGCAAGTCCGAGGTGTGTACGAAGATGGGGAACATAGAGGTACGATATATGGTACAAACGAATGGAATTCGCAGGTTTTCATCTTCCTTGGACCTTATTGCGTCCATTGCGCCGCTATGTTTAGAAACAGCAGGGGATAGGTATAATGTAGCACATCCCTCCACCCTACAGCGACATCATATGTTCCGTCGTTAGAAACATTGTTCGAGAAAGATATAGATGTAGAGACTCACTGGACATGGAATACATCCTCCTCTCAACCTCATCGCTCCTTTCTCATTGTTATCTTGGGCGGGTGATGCCCTCATCGTAGCGCCTGCCAAAGGCTGCTGCGAGATGACAGGAGGTTGGACCGTGTCCTTCATTGAGGCGCGCGCGGCAGGGGGATATGTTGGTAGTTGAGAGGGCATTGTTTCGACGTGAGTGAAGTGGTGAGAGTTAGTTGTGGGTAGAGAGTGCGTAGATGCGAGTAAAGCGCGGTTAAGATGCTGCGGGTGACGTGAGGTCGATTGGATGGCCCTATTTATGAAGAGCTTGGCGCTTGCTGCACCCTACGTCATAGTCCGAGTCAACCTCACATTGACCTCACACACCTTACTTCCTAAAAGTATTTTTCCCAGGACGGCCCATCGAACTGCTCATCTCTCACTCCATTGATACTGAACATGTAGGCACACTTGGTGGATCTCCGATGTTGAAGCCAAGGTGAGGCTTTAGGGAAGCTCCCGAGACCCTCAAACTTCCTCATTCGCCCGACCACCTCAACATCGTTTCCAAGTTTCACATTTTCTGCTCGGTGGGCCCCCCCCTTCAGCCATAAGTCCAGGTACTTATCTCCTTGCAACCTAGGAAAACAACTTTTATATAGTATACATTGGCTTTCCGCACAAGGCGCATGCAGAGTTCATCGCAGCTGCGAACTGTGAAACTTGAAGCCTTCCAATCAACTGATGTTGAGCTTCTCTCCGTGCCCGAATTTATTTGGGGCTCACCGTAATGGGTTTGCGCAGTTCTGGAGGCTACGGGCACCATCAGCCTCATTCGACCTACCCGAATGGGGTACTCTGACATTACTCCTTCCTGCAGCAATTATCCATCAGAAATTGCCCCGATTTGACCCCGACCCACCATGATCTCTTTCTTTGCCAACGTCTTTGACCTGCAAAGTACTACGGAGCGAGAGCCGGATGGTGTGAACTCATTCCACATCACGATAGCGGGTGTGTGGGAAGCCGTGTCATTTTCTCGAGTCAGTTCCCCACCTCAGTGTACGCTCCCAAAATACCTCTTGTTCCCCGCCTCGCCTTACGGTACCCTTGAACGCTTTCCCGAGCAACTTGCTTCTTCTTCCTGATGACCGTCCTGTTTCCTCTGTCCTCACGACTCCTCTCATACCTGTTGCTCTTTGGCACTCCCTTGATCTCTGCGGTGCTTTTCAACGTCACTGTAGACGATCAGCTCGGGTCGCTATCTCGTATTGGCCGAAATCTATCCTACAGCGAAGGATGGTTCGGCTCTAGCTTCAGCAATTGTGAGAGTTGCCGCCCAGCGTTTCTCCAGGCGACTAACAGTATGGTTTCCCCTTCCCATAAATGATTAGTATCAAAATCAAACCGGCGATTTCCCAAAGACTGCGACTCTGGTCTTCAACGGCACTGCAGTATATGTCAACTGTATCGTCGGTCCTAGCACAGTTTTCGGTGTTATGTAAGTACACTGAAGCGTGTCGCAATATTTTCTAACAGTTCACAGAGGCAATGTTGATATCACCTTCTCCATCGACGGCGTCGTTGCTGGAACATACACCGAACAGGCCCCTCAACAATACATCTATCGTCGTAATGTATTTGGAAGAGATGGCCTGTCCCTGGGAGAGCACACCTTGGTCATCCAAAATGGTCGACCGAATACTGCGTACGACCAAGTTATGATCTTCCTCGATTCCGTCGTATACACGTAAATTTCCTGAAATTATGTTGGAGAAGGTATCCAAATTGCTGATATGTGCCTAGAACTGACGACTCTTTGGAACAAGCCACTCAAACCGCTCCTCCAGCCCCCACTTCCCATCCAAATTCGGACTCGGGCTCAGGCTCGCAAGCATCTTCCTCCACCAATGGTGTATCACGAACATCCGTGATAGTTGCTGACGTCTGTGCCGCCATCGGTGGCTTCCTTGCTGGTCTTTTCGCCTTTTGGATCACTTCACGATACCCCCTCCGGCTACGTTCTCGCTTCCAGACACCCTCTCACATCGTCAATAACAATACCACTATGACCACCTCGTCACCGCCTGCCTCTGCCTTCTCTGTCCCACGAAATGGCATCGTTCCTTTCAACGACTTCAGGCCAAATCCCGAGGCTCGACTCGAGCCAAAATCAGCCCATTCCTATTCAACTCCTTTACCAATTGTAGGGCGATCAGGTCCTGGATCGGAACCAGGAATCGCGGCACCCAGTGCTGGTAGCGTTTTGGGAAGGGGTGATCAAGTGTCGACTGTGTATGAGGATCAGGAGACAGATTCAGGGAGGAGTGTTGGGGTGTTGGATATTGCTAGTCCCAATGGGCCGCCGCCTTCGTATCATAATGATAGGTCGTCAAACTAGTCACTATATATCCCCAAGGTTTGCTTGTAGTCGTATATTTTCTTCGCTCCCATTGCAAAACCCAGATGCCTTTGAGGCGCCGCAGGTGCTTCTCTTACTGATATACTGCACGTCTATAAATCCAATGGACGTCCTGCGCACCGGGCCTTGACGAATCTTGCTTTGAAGGCCCCTGAGCTCCTGAAATGGGAAGGGAGACTTGGAAGATAATCTGTGCCTGAGTCAGGATCACCATCTTGATCAGATCCAACGACCATGGCCCCTTCAGAGTTCTCTTTGCGCCTCCAGCACGGTGCGATATTTGACTTTCACTGCTATACGACAACTGATCCTAGTGTATGAACAGGTATCACTGGTGGCTTCGCCCCGCCTACCCCAAGCGCCATTCATACTGTCACCAAAGCAGAGAACAACACGGAGAACTTGTTCATAACCTCTGCAGTGCGACCTGATGGGACACCCCATCTTGAAGAAGCACTTCCGAAGAACCTAGCGCATGATGACAATGTGAACTCCCTCGTAGAGGAGCTTCATGGCATTTTGAAGTCCATACCCACGGAGTCACCTCCTGGTAGTGAAGATATCTATGGGCTTGACACTAGCATTGCGTGGGGGAGTAACGACTTGATGTGGTGCAATGGAGGTCCTCAAGGCTGTGGCGGAGGAGAGAGCTTCGTCAAGGCGTCTGAGGAAGACAAACAGAAGTTCAGCAGGGCCGTCGCGATTGTGAAGGAGCTCGTCGAGAAGGCTGCTTAAAGTATACCTCGGGTGGAATCTTCATGTACATGTGTATTTTATCACCCAGAGCAAGTAATGTTCTCGTGGATGCAATCCCCCGTTCAGTACGTAGGAGCACAATACCTGGACTCTGTGGTACGGAATAGGAAGGTCACTTTCCTAAACAGGAAGGTCTTACGCGACCTGTCACGACCGTGGTCACACTGTGCGCAGGGTTTGGAGGCGCCCATCAAAGTTGAAATGTTACTCATCTTCTTCGCGAAACCATGGATGCACCCGATACACCTCTGGAAATCTTCCAATTACCAGCTTCATCGCTGCCACAACTTCGACCATACGACACACCGTATGAAGACCATCGGGGCACTGAAATACCACTTGTCATTGACAATGGTTCAACGAACTTACGTTTCGGCTTCGCCACGGATAACAACCCATGTACCAACTTGAATATCGTTGCGAAGTACAAGGAGCGACGAACGAACAAGCCCCTTCTGCTATTCGGTGACGCGATTGATGCCGAAAGTGGGGCACGGAGTCAAGCCAAAATACCATGGGAAGGGGATGTACTGCTCAACTTTGATGCGTTGGTGTGTTGCGTTCAGTCGATTCTTTTCAGCGTCACTTATTGTATGGAATGAGGTTTAGGAAAACGCCATGGATTACGCGTTCATCAAGTTGAAACTCGATACACAGACAGTGGAACATCCCATTCTAATGACGGAACGATTAAGTTCGCCATTACACTCAAGAGCTCGTATGTTCTCTAAGTATGATCCCCCTTTGCAACAACTGATGATATCTCTAGTCACGTCCGAGCTGATGTTTGAGCAATACAGAGTCCCCTCGCTGACGTACTGCGTGGATGCCGTCATGTCGTTTTATTACAACAACGGTTCTACTAGTGCAGACGGGCTTGCAATTTCATTCAACACTGCATCGACATCCGTTATCCCAATTCTCAATGGCAGAGGTATCATGAGTAAGGCCAAACGGTATGTCCTCGTTACTTGTACCGGTTCTCGAAGCTAACTATAAAACAAGGATACCATGGGGTGCATCACAGGCATCTGACTATCTACTCAAACTGATACTACTCAAGTACCCCAACTTTCCAACCAGAGTGACTAACATCCAGTCAAGCGTATGCTACTTTCGTTCTAGCTCCCAGCCCGTCCTTGACGTCCTCTTTGTGTTTCCGTGGATG